>OX328283.1:32500-90000 GCA_946814005.1 Chamaenerion angustifolium
AGTAGGAAGCTCTGCATCGTCAATAGCAGCGTGAAGTGCCCCCGATCTCTCTGCTGGACCTATCCGCTCTTTCCTTCTATTCCGAGTAGCAGACAATCTCATGCAAGATCAGACAATCCCTAGAAATGTCTGCTGTTACCTAACATTGTCTTCTAGCTTGCCTTCCTTCTCTAACTGGTAGTTGAATAAGGAATGATGCTTAACCTGCCCTCCATTCAAGACAGGAATGGGCTAAGGGCCTCCCTCTTGAATATGAGCTCTACTATGAGCTAAACCAAGGCCGCTCTTCCTGCCTAACTGTAAGCGGAGTACCTTCCGTATGCTCTTCGCTCTTGAAGGCAGGATGCTCTTGTCCTATAGACCTTATTACCGAACTAAGCTGCCTACTATACTAATCTCTTGCCTAGGCTAGGTATCGAGAAGAGAGGGATTCAGCCTCATACCTTAATGGGACTTGTAGCTCTCTAAGGCAGGCAGCTTTCTCTTCCCTCCATTCCCAAGTAATGGGATAGAGTCCGGCCTTTCCCGTAAATATATATCCTTACTATGCGATTCACTAGGGGAGGTATACGGAACACAGACCCGCTAAAGAAAAGACACATTAACGGATATTTTTCTATCTTAACTCATCTATAGGGCAGGGCACGCTTCACAAAGATAGGAGATAGGAAAGGTTCACGCCTCACAAGAGAGAGATGCGAGTGCGCTAGTCGGTCTTACAGACAGGGGCGAAAACAAGAGAGGAAAATAGGCTTTGATCTGTTTTGCTTTAAAATCTTACAGCCGCCTAACCACGACAAAAATGCGAGATGTCTTCAAAGGTTGGCTAAGATAGATGTGCCGCTTTTCTTTCTTGGCAGGTTCAATATCTATCCTTAGCTTTCAGGGTCAGTAGTTGATCAGTCGCAGCTTGGTTGTCTATCTCTAAGAGGGATGGTCCAATCCATCTGATCTTTTCCTTCACTCATGAATCCGGTTGGAAAAGAAGGAAAAAATTTCCATGGAATACAATAAGTCGCATAAACCCCGTCAAATTGAATGCTATTAGTCAGAAGCATCCTTTTTGGACGCAAATCGCATCTACCCCTGGCTGTAATTCCCGATATTTAATGAATTAAACAGATTTGTGTACCGGATTTCCTTCGCTAGCCAACCGCGCCTATTTGCTTGATTGATTGGCTTATACATTTACTTATAAGTATATTATAGCCTGCCATATACTTTTTTATTATATACCACGCCGTACACAGAATATCTCCTCCTCTGCCATATACAGGATTGCTGTAACTGGTGCAGGGGCGGGGCAACTACTCTTTCTAAAGGAAGGGAATCAAAGGGATTACCTGCAACTGCTACTGCCAGCCTTGAACTTGCAGGAGACTTTTTTTCAGATGAGAGATGAGCTGGACCGGGAACCCATATTTACATAAAAGAATTTTTTGACCGGGCAGATGCAGGCAATTAACGATCTTACAGGTATACGCAATAGAAAGATATAGCTTATGAATGCCTTTTGACTAAATCGGCTATTGAGCCAGAGTCCTGCACTCAAGAGAGCAAGTCTGGAACTCCATAACTAGAGGAATCGGGACAGACTTATAGAGCATACCCGGAATGAAGAAAAGAAGGACCGGATGGGCTCAACCAAGCAAGAAGACTTTTTTTTGTTTCTAGTGACGGAGAGATATCAGGACGGGAACCAGTATCGAATAAGCAAAAGAAGGGAACCAGTAAACAAGCAAGACAGCTAAGCAGAAATCGAGATTGATAGGAAGCAAGCAACTGATTGATTGCGCATTAGAGACTGAGGTAGTCTTCCTCTAGAGAAGGAAAAGGAAAGCAAACAAGCAACAAGGGATGCCATTAAGCAAGAGGAAGCATGCCTGAGCTAACACAAGGCAAGAGCAGATGAAGTTGACGTCTAAAAGGCAAATTGAAAGCATTTTCAGGCAGGCAACTAGTTACAAAGACCCAGAGGACCAAGGAAAGTGGGAGGACTTGTAAGAAAATCCTTTCCATCCTACTCTAAGAAATCCTACAAGGATAGTCTCACAGCAGAACGTAAACTGTCCTATGTAACAACGAGAAGAAGTCGAGTCAGGACCTGCTTCAGATGGGTCTTCCCCACAGCTCGTGTTGGCGTTTAGCTGCACGCTTTGTTCCCCTCTGTCGAGGTACCAGCACGAGAAACTTCCGTAATATCTGTTTTCCATTGCCGTAGGACAGACTCAAGTAGGTTTACGATTGCTTCTCTTTGTTCGTTGTTCTTGCTAGCTTCGTCTAGACTAGGCTTGTTGCACCTCTCCCTCAGTCGTGATACCGGCATGAGAATCTTCCGTAACATCTGCTATCAATAACCCCAGTCAACATAGCGGATAGGGATAGGCTCAAGTTCTTTTACGATTGATTCTCTGTTCTTTTACGAGAGCATCCTTGTTCTACCTAGCTTTGCTTGATGACTCTATTCGCTAGCTTGTGGTAAGGTCCCTATGCTAGCTTTTAAGCCATGTAAGACTAGCTTGGCGATTATCTACAATCAAGAGAAAGTTAGTTATAGGCTCCACTATTATCCTCTGAGTTCGTTCGCTGTACTGAGTTGGATATGCTTTGAACATGGTAAGAAGCGTAGGATAGAAGGCCGAAGGAAGCAAGCCGTCTACGAGTTCGAGTTACGGAAAAGGTAAGAAGCAACTTGACTCATTCCATAGGTCTAGGTTACGTAGAGAAGCTAATGCACGCTGCTAACGTAAAGCAAGAAGGCGTACGGGTAAGGATCTCTTAGAGTGAAGGACCGAACAAGCCAACGTTTTGGCTCTGTCGAGAAGTTCCCGAGGTACAACCTGAATCCTAATTGGGCCTGAACTCCAACGCGTTGAGATCGACCAATTGCCCCAACATGTTAGGTGGAAGACCCCTACCTAACCAAAGGTCCATAGGTAGGCCCAATGGGATGGCGAGGACTCTCTCTACCTTGAGTGACCTCCGAAGGTGAATCCGCGGGAGTGACTTACGACTGTAACCGCTCAAAGGACATAACGTCGAAAATGGCAACCAAAAGTATTGGTTGTGTGCTGACATTGCCCCAGTTGGGTGATTTGAGTTCAACAGAACGCGAAGAAAGAAAGGTTAAATATCTTTAGTCAAATTGCGTATTACGAACTTCTTAGCGAATTCAGCCGCGCCCTTTGAATATGGTGAGATAAGCGATTTCTGAGTTGAAATCTGAACACCTAACTCACATAGTGAGCGCTCAAACTCCCTCGCAACTGCCTCATCGGCAATCACGACATCATCACCGAGGATTGCGTACTTAGAAAAAGCGCAAACCAGGGGTGAACCCTCTCTGCACAGTACCACATCAGAACATAGTGTGATAGTGTGAAGAGATTCCAAGAGGCATACATCCCCAAGGGTAGCCCAACAATCAAACTGATTATAGCCCGGAGGTCAACTCCGAGTTTTCCGAAAAAGGAAACCAATATCAAACGACTGATATGCGAGCGCAGAATGAACTGCAGCTGACGCAAAAGATCGGTCGAATAGATATTGTGTAATCAATCCTAAACAAGAAGTACAATGGCCATCTGTCCGTTGCAGACTTCTTGTCAAAGGAAAATACAGTGGAGGAACCGGCGAGTGCGTTAAAAGGACGACGTTGATCGAAGCATCTTGTGGTATCCTACGCAACACGTTCGATAACCACTCGTGAAAGGGTCTGAGCTGTCGTTGGGAGACGTAATTGCATATGGGAAATATGCGCCTCTTGCCACTACCCTCGACCGAGCAAGCTAACCCGCCCAGGATCTCATATCCAGGTGCAAGATCTCATGGCAACAGGGGTCCAGCTGTACGCTCAAAGACATCTAACATAGTTCCACTTACTTTTGAAAACGAATTAAAAAGTGGAGTTTCAAAGATGGCCAGAGAATACCAGGGGACCACAGTTCACCTCGACAGTGAATGATTCTCAAAACAAATGAGAATGCACTCAACTCCAGAGGCATAACAGGAAAACAAGATCGTGAGTTTGCCAAAGCCTTGCTGACCTAACTGGATCAGCGGCAAGCAGTTTCATATGAAATATCTTGGTCCTTTAACCGGGATTGACCTTTTTCGGTCTCCGGGTATGCCTCAGCAGAAGTACGCCATGGATCTTCGTTGCCGCCATGGAATGCTTCACAGGTAGCCTTGACTCCAGCTTCATGCAAAGCAGTATTCTCATGATGGTGAGCTGCTATCAGATCCATCTGCCTATAGGACTATGTATGGTGGGTGGTCCCCAGTACTTCACTCTGACTCGCACAGAGATTTCGTTTGCTGTTGGACTTGTAGACAAGTTTATGCAGTCTCCTAGGGTCCCTCATTTAGTAGCTGCTAAACGTAGAGATATCTGAAAGCGGGCCTCTTCTGGAAACCTTGCCAAACCTGCCTACTCCTATTCTATTAGTCAAGCTTGGAAAGCTCTACCTCTTCAAGCTGAAGTAAAGTATGAATGCTGGTGATGTTACAAATCCTCGCTCCACTACTGGTTGATCAGCGAACTACACTCCTTGTGTGAAATCGTCGTCTTTGGCGACACTCTACTTTTCGCATCGACGGCAACGACGTCACAATCATCCGCCCTTGGAATTACCAAGAAAAAGTGACTTAACGGCTCAACTATTAGCCTCTGAGCGCGTTCGCTGTAATGAGGATGTATCGCTGAGTCGAGTATTGAGTTACTAACTCATTAGACTGCTTCAGGATGGCGTCTAACTGTTGTTCCCCTCAGTCGAGGTATCGATTCACGTACCTCTCCTTCAGCTTACAGCACATGGTAAAGTTGTTCAAGCTAAGAATGAGTTGTTAGCTCTTCTCACCGCTCTTGCTGGTGTTTAGCTGCACTGTTTGTTCTTCCGCGCTGCTAATCTCCTGTTAAGCATATTGACAGCGCGGAAGATAGAAGCCTTCCTCCGCACTCTGATAGAGAGGTTCGGAAAGATGATTTACGGATCAAAAGAAAAAAACCTTCTGATGTTTGGCTTTCGCGAAAGAGAAGAATTCTTGAATCAATGCATTCACCACTTCATTGCGAAGAAGTGATTCGAGCAGGATAAAAGATCTGTGTAAGAATGAATTCGGACACGCTGTCCAGAAAGAATCCGAAGATTGGGCAGCCTTACTATTATAGATGGGTGCTTCTCTCCAGAACTAGTTGCTCTACTATCTCACATCAGCAACTAAAAAGGGGAAGGGGTGGGCCGGAGGTATATACGTAATTCGCGCCCGTAGAGAGGAAGGAAAGACTCAAACGAAAGTCTAGACTGTGCTCCGAATCAGGACTACCCCCGAGAAGGAATGCCCACTGAGGGCTGACTCAGGAAAAAGTCCAAATGTGGACAAAAAAGGAAGACTTCCCTAAGCTTCACTTTCTTGTTGCACGGGAAGACCCCGGGAATCCCCAATATCGTACTCCCGCGAGGGCACCACTTCTTCATCTCCCTCGGGCAATCCCAACCTCAGCTCTTCCCCCAACCCCCGCAAGACATTGGCTTGGAACGATGTTTCAGAAGGTCACGATTCACGGTTGAGCCAAGGGCGAAGGTCTGGATAAGCTGCTCAAGTCATATTCCTGTCGGGCCGGGATAAGCAAGTCAAGCAGATATAGTTAAGCTAGGGCGAAACCCCTCTCTCTTCTTCTCTTCAAAGAGGGATCACGAAGAAGCCTTTACACGAATACACGAACTAAGATTGAAGAAGAACTAGGCTCGGGCGAAAGCACAGACTTAGGATAGTTCCATTTGGGGCAATTGTATCAGAAGTGTGACTCTCCAATAACTGATCCCCTGCGGGCTGAGCCAAGTCTCGAACTTGAGATACCAGCGACTTAGGTGAGCTCTGTCTCCGGTTGATGTTGAATGCTATCTTAGTAGCTTCCGTCCTCACGGAACAGATCATTGGCCATACTTAATTAAGTACTTATCTGAATAGGCGGGGTCGGAAAAACCAGAAGGCAGACGTGAATGAAAGCACTGAAGTTAGGGCTGGCACGGGAGATAGTCCAGAAACAGGGGTGAAGCAAGTCAATCCTGCTATGCACCTCCAGCCACCCAGCCCAATCCGGGTAGGCTATGCACTTTTCGCTCTCCACCTAGCGCCTTACACTCCATGTAGTGAAATCCGTAGTGCAGGCTATGTAGCTATACAACGAACAAGCAAGCAGAGAGGAACGAAAGTTGCTCGACGGAGAGCTCAAGCAAGGCAAAACAGATACCAATTGGAGTCTCTGCTAGCCAGGTCTCTCGGAACATTTTATGATTTTCTGCTTGAGAAGTTCTCGCTAAGAACCCTTTTTTCAATCATTTTTGGTCGGGTTGGTATACCTTTACGAGATTTCCCGAAATCTTAGTCTTTTCCCTCCGGTTGGCACGAGTCAAGTATAGTTTGCGCTGGGGATTTCTTGCTAACTCCGAGTATTCTCGTTCCTTTAACCTTAGCTTTCCTGTGACCGGAAGTTTACACGAACAGATTTGAAAGAAGAAGCTAATCCCATCTTAATGGGCAAGGGAAATCTCATCCGAAGTGAGGACTGACTCGAAACAAAGCCCATTAGAAAGCGCCGACTCATAGGAAAGAGCAGACTACTCGTAAGACTAAGCATCCGAAAGAAGAGCAGAAGAAACTGCTCAAATGGCATCCGAAGATAAGGCAGATGACCCATCGGAGGGGCTATCATATTGTCGGCACACGAATAGATTCTTCATAAGAGAAGACGTGCACCGGGAAAGTGAAGAAGTTTGTCTTTCCCTGGTTTTCTCTGTGAGAAGGCTTTGTTTAGCAAATGGGCATCGCGCAAGGAGGGGTAACATCTAAAAGCTGTCCTTTTTGTTGAAGGAAGCCCCGCCTAAAAAGAAAGGAGAGTTTTAGGCCATCTTTCACGTAGTCTTGGGCCATCTTTCTTGTCTCATCCCGTCCTGCTCGGAACCTATCAACATTTCAGAAATGGAGTGCAAAGGAAGTCATCAAAGGACATCTTTTTGCGAAAGAACCCGGTCTTTGTCTTTGATCCCGTGAGAGTTTACTCTGCTTTTGCGTAATCTTGGATCGGATAAGCTAGTACACATCAGCAGAAGAGCGGACAGACTCAGAGGGAGATAGGTCAGCTGACACCGAATTGGATAGTCCAGACCCAGATGCGAGAGAAGACGCAGAAGAAACTGCTTAAAGAAGAGTTAACCTTCTATATCATAATTGATCACCAGAGTGCGTAAACATAAGTTCCGTGCAAGCAAAAGCTCCTCTGTGGAGAAGCTAGCGAGTAACGAGTCTTTATGCTTTCGCCTGGAACAGGTGTGAAGGAAGAAGGTAACAAGATCCCTTCCTAAGACCCACGAGGGGTACTTGCCTATTCAACAGAAAAAAGGGAGTCAGACTCGGATCGAGATAGGGACTCAGATGGAGCAGGATCAGATGAATCCGAAGCTGGGGCTAAAGAAACTGTTGAAAGAAGGTTTATACCCGCATCTCGAGACGCGTAATGGAACTCAAATGAGAGTTCCGTGCAACGAACCAGATAGTTAAGGAGTATACCCAATTTCCCCCTCCTCTTCGAGATGGATTGGATAAGCAACTCGTAAAGATACCTGCTAGCATACTCTAGGAATTCCGATTCTTCGGTTAAGCGAGAATCAAGCTACGGAAATAAAGTTAAAAAGCTGTCACCCAAACTGGAGTATCCTAATGATATAGCATTTCCAGACACGCACGAATTGGAAAGCATTGAAGAAGGGATATAGAATAGAACCCTGGGGCAGGACAAGGGGCAGACTCAAAATAGGCTGACTCAGACATGGCAGAACGAGAATCGGAGTTCCCAACATAAGAAAGGACCGAACAGGCCAACGCAACGAACAGAAGCGTTGAGAGAAGGTTACGAACCAAGCAAGAATACCGGGATAGAGTAGGTCTGAAAGGCCATAACAGCCAGCTTCCTTTGTTACACGCCTTCCCCTGAGGCTGGTCCTGTTGGCCCAACTCCTGCTCTTTCAAATGGCTTTATCCTATTTGGTAGCTTTAATAACTTAGCAAAGATAAGGCCTAAAGTCTGGACAAGAATTCTATGTGCAGTTCCAAACTCTCGTATAGTGGTCAAATGCAAACCTATCTGTTGTGAGACAGAGATTTCAGACAACGTTGGAGCAGCTGGGACTGGAAGTCGAGTTCTGTCTGACCCAACTTCCCCTTTTGAGAAAGTGGCATTCTTCACCTTTGGCTGCTTTCACTCAACTGAGCTCCCTGAAGCCGATAATACAGCCTTGTTGGCATTGAATGAGCCAAATCCAAATAGTAAAAACTCACGTAATCGTAAGTGGAAGAGCTGGTTGATCCTTGCGCCATCCTCCTTTGCTTCTGAAGAAGTGGCGAAGCAATCAATTCCATTCTGAACCGGTTAACGATTGGCTTTCATCAGCTCTGATTCCTTGCCTGATATGAACCCCTAACCCGACCTTCCCACTGGAAGAAAGTATTGGTTACGCTTTCTTCTCCTATCTCTATCCCCATCATGGTATTAGGTATCTTCTTCTCGGGGTCCCTAGTGAGACTATGCTTTTACTGGTTGCCTAACATAAGAATAGGGAAGCCCTCTGAGAGTATTATTGGTATCCCGCTGTAAAGTAGCTTCCCCGATTGATTCCCTTTCAGTAAGGCTTTTCGCTTTCTTTCTGAGCACCTCCGCCCCTTACTGTTGGGCATCTCTACCCTTTGCTTGGCAGGTACCCGTAAATTGGGCTTTGCTTTGCTGTTCGTTGCTTTCGATACTCTCGAAGGAAGTTTGATAACTTTGGCCAGACTAAACCCAGATAAATACGAGTTGATTCGATCCAATCTTGTCGAGAAGTTTGCAACTCCCGGGACTTCTCCTGAGTCTGTCTTCGCTTCTGAGTCCAAGTCTGCTCGTTCAGCTTGAGGGCGAGGATCCGTTCGTTGGCGAATCCTTTCCTACTCATCAGAACCAGTAGTCGAGGGCGCTTTTGAGCTGGTTTCGAGACCGAGTCATTCTCCCACCGAACACTCCGCTTGACAGTCGCCGGGCTAGGAGAGCCATCAGATCTTTCTTAGTCGTTCGGTCAGTTTTCCCGGAGGCCGGCGATTATACGGTTAGTGCCCGATGGTTGTACTTTGTGCTGGACCTGGATCGGGTACGTGAGTATGCTTGGGAGCTGCTTTGCTAGCATACACGTACCGTGCTTTGTACACTCGGACTCATTTGGATAGTCGCAGAGCTAGACGTTCAGGACTTATATGCTTCGTCTCTTTGATTCAGGTAATCACGGTCTTAAAATTCTTCCGTTAGTCCTTGTATTTTCGATTCTTCTTGACTAACTTGTGTCTTGGGTCTTGCAATGGTGGCTCTGGGAGCATATCGATGTTGGGCGTCCTCGTCGAGCAGAGGTTGATCTTACTTTCTTTCCTCGGAGCCGTACTTGGAGTGTACGGGAGTATCAGGGCGACATGCTTCGTCGTCTTCATTACTTCCGTAATCAGTTCGGGATCCTCCGGTCTGAAAAGGTATGGTTCTTCGACTTTTCCTATCTTTATTTCTTTTTCCTTTGATCTTTATATTCTGATATCAAAGGTTTCTGAAGTACGCTATTCTCGGTGATGACATTGTCATCGAGGATAGGCACGTAGCAGAACTTTACCAGGAAGCCATGGAGGAGCTTCAGTCGGATGACCCTATCAAAAGTCTCTGATCTCTAACCGTGGATGCCTAGAGTTTGCTAAGCAGTTTCGAATCAAGAAAGGTAGGGTCAACATTAGTCCTGTCTCAGTCCCGATGGTTAGGGCTCTGGTACATAGTCTTTCTCTTGCTCCTGCTATCCGCAAGGACAAGGGAAGACGAAAACTTTTTTAGACTCGGACTCAGGTTGAGTCGAAGTTTCTGAGGAGCTTTCCCCGGTAACAAGAGTATAAAGTGGTTCTTACCTCCCCTGATGATCTAGCTTGTCGGTCTGTGTCCTTTGGCCTCTGAGGCGTAAGCACTCGCTGCCCTAAGAAGCAGGTCCCACTCCGTCCAAAGCTTCTTATAGCTCTTCGGCTGGCAAAGCAGGTTCAACCCCAACTCCAAAGGCTGGTTCAACTCCGGCTTGATCAGATGGTTGGCTTGGAGAAGAAAGAGAAGAAGCGAGACCAAGAATAAGAAGAGGCTAGGGCAATAAGATCATAAGCTAATCCTTGCCCGGGAAAGGCGTATTAGAAAGGATGTCCCCCATAAGAGCTTCTGAGTCCAAGTCTGCTCGTTCAGCCCTTTCTTTTGATGCAGATGCTGAGCTTTCTGGCAGATGGGCTTGTGCCTCTTCAATAACACATTATATAGTCTATCGCGAATGACCCGATGATCCCTCTTAAGAGGGATCATCCGCCCTATCAAGGAAGTCTGAACTATCAACCTAAGACATAAAAGAAGAAAGAAATGGACCCCCTTTTTCTCTTTACAACGTCTTACTACCACAGCTACTCCACTCAGGTAGATACGAATAGTCCAAACAAGAATTTTCGGGCGAATAGCCGGAAGGGCGAGACCAAAGCACAACACTATAGAAATGACTTAGAGTAGTTAAAATCGGCACTACTCAAGCCTGATTATCCGCGGTAGGGCTCTAGCCGTGCCAGTCCAATAAGATCAGGAAGAAGTGTGAATCGGCGGAGCTCCGAGTGTTCTAGGAGTAGTAGGGGCGCATCTATATATGTTACGTAGTTGCCCGTATGAGTACATCTTTTCTTGCTGTTCTCCCCCTATTGGCGAGTGTTGGATATTTGATCCTACCAACCAAGGAAGCTACTTAGTTGTTGAGTTGCCAATGAGCTGAGCTCTGGGTCGAAGCTGCTAGACTATAGGATGTCCTCTCTCTCATAAGAGGAAGAAAATAGGTCAACAAATAGTAGTGGCGCAATCCTGACTATTTCGCCGCCTCTTTCTGGGCCGCCTCCTTCGACTCGTTGAAAGACGAAAGCAAACCTCCGTCTTTGCTCCCTGGAGTTGTCTCATTCGATGTCGCAACCGATGCTTAAAACATCTGATTCGCACTTCTCAGTCTTCGATCGATCATTCTCTGCTTCAAATAGGAGGGCTTCCCCAGCAAACAAGGAAGCGGGATTTAAAATTTAGGTAAATTATGAACTGGACCGAGATGGCCTATACACCAATTGACTCACACCATTCCTGAAGAAAGGAAGATCGTTGCAAGAATACCCCCCCACCCAATACGTGTAAATGGCAGAAACTTGACAGCAGTAGAACGAACCTTGGGAACCTGCGGTTACCTCGCCCTTTCAAGATGAACAATGCGGCTAAGCGTGCATTGGTTTGGCGCGAAGTGAGCTTGGCCGCTCTGAGTCGAAGTGCTCTCCTGCAGCCTAGATCTAGCTCAGCTTGATAGTTTCGTACTTAACTGATCGTAATAACATAAACTTTTTCGGAGTCTGGGGACCGACAGAAGTAAAGGAAAAGTGCCGGTGGGTGCAGGTTGCTGTTGCGTCTTAAGAAAGTATTAAAATGTTATGGATATTACTGAATTACACAGTTTTCTATCAGAGCTAGATAACCTTCAAATCTTTTCTTTATGGTTGCAATTCGACGAGCTTTCTTTGAATGACCAGATAGTAAGTTCATCGTCTTACTCAAACAAGAGTCTAGTTCGATCTTTGTCTCCGAGTATACATTCTTCTTGGTCTTATGGTTCTCATGAAAGAATTTCTTCTTTATTACATTACGCAGTTGTAGTCAATACTCTCTTTTTAGCCAGTCTATGAGTATGCAACTCCAAGCTCCTTTTATAGAGCTTCCTCGTATGTTATTGGATTCACCATCATCATCATGTTAGCCTCATGACATTTGGTTTTCGCTTTCGTCCAGGGCAGGACGAATTCTTACTTCAAAACTTGAAGTTACCACCCTCTTTTGAGAGGTTGTGTTTATGTTGAGACTCTCAACATGTCGATTGGTTGTTGTCTTATACCAATTCTGGGGTCGGTATTGACAACGATGATGGTTCTTCTAAGATATTGGTGGAGGTAATATCCTATTATAAGGAAAGGTATTGGCGTATATTGATTTAGGTCTGCTTGGGCATTGGTACGGTTATGTTCCAGGCTCTAGCCAGGCTGCCCTCCAAGACGTCTTGTTCACTCCTATTGAGTTCGTATGACCCTTTTTTTAATATGGAAACTAATGCGCCTGGCTTTCTAGGGGTTATCTTGAAAAAAGAGGATGTTTCTGCATTGGTTGTGTCAGCCATGGAGAATGAGCTTCCTTTTGCAGAGATCAACATCCCTGCTAGCGGCAATGTGTTTAAGGCTGTAGGTATAGGTATATGTATGAGACCTTTTGTTCGACCTCCAGAAAGGGAAAGGAATAAGACGTCCGGAAATGCCTTTTCTTTTTGAAGGGCTATAAGGCCTGATTAACCCTTTTGGGATGAATAACATGATATAGGGTTTTCCGACTTGATACCAAGAGACATAAGAAGGAGCCCTTCAATGCTTCGTTACAAGGATCAGTCTGGCTTTCTAGGATTGGAATCCATCTTGTAACGGGCCTTCCTTTAGCCACATTGGTAGCGATTGCTTTTATCTTATGCTGTCCTATGAACCCTGTTTTTCCATCATCCGCTTTTTTAGAGCTATCCATAAGAAGTAGCAAGACTAAAAACAAGTCTGACTGTAGTAGGCTTGACAAGCGGGGTGGCGAATGGGTTATAGATTAGATGAGTAAGCAAGCCCTTCTTTATTTTCAGAAAGACGGTTTTAAAGCGTTTACTTTAAAACAATCCTAGGCCTAGGCTCGTAGGGTCCCTTTCTATGTGTGTCTGCAAGGGCAAAAGGAAAGCAAGGCTGTTACATTTATCTTTCCTCCCTCCGGTCGCCTCGGGTTAACTCAGTCAGCCCTATGGATGGAGAATTCTTTTTTCCATTCCGAATCCTTTCGTTCTGCCTGCTCTGTGGAAGTATAAGGCGAAGTCCTGTCCCTGACTCTCCAGCCTTTCCTGGTGTTTGAGTTATTAGTTGAAGTGGATCGAGATCTTAGGATCTCGCTAGAGTTTACTTTTTACACCTTAGTAAAAGCATATTGGGATGGTTGGGAAAAGGCATTAGAGGGCGACGTCACTCTTTTATTCATTAGAAAACTAACTTGATCTAGCCTTTGCCCTTGACTCATATGGCTGTCTTTCAAACTGACTCGTAGGGAAAACTGGGGTTCCCTCCGGGCGGTCTGGTGTTTAAAACTAAAAAAAGTTGTCCCATTTGTAGTTGTAGAGGGCATTCTTTTTCCTTCCCTTCAGAAGTCAGGTATGCCTTGGATCTTGATATCTGGTATTTGAGCCCGATCTAGCCCTGTGGCTTCTAGCCGGGAAAAATAAAGACCTTCCCATCTCCTCAGCCGACCTTTCCTTTTCCTTTGATGAAGAGGAAGCGATCCGACCTTCATCGTCACATCATAGGACCGGTCTCACTATGGCCTGGAGCTCCCCATCCAATGCTTTCAGCTGGAAAAAGGGCGTTCAGCGGGATTTCCCAATCGGACTTCACATTCTAAAGAGAAGTGGATCACTACCATGCCATTTGTAGAGGCTCCTTCCTTTCTCGAGCATGAAACCTAACTCCCGAACCTCTCTTCAACCAAGTACCCTACAACTTCGGAATGTGAGTTTGAAAGCGCAATCAGATATAGGGTGTTGCTTTCCATTTGGAATGAAACCTTCCCGGGGAGTTAGATGGAGTGGTTCAACCCGGTCTCTCACGAATTCATCTTTTCAGACTCAGCTGTAGTATATCCTATCCGCGAGTATGACTTTCAAGCCGCGAAGAAAGAATCCCCTTTAATAGTAGCGGTCGATTTTCCCACGTTGCTGATACAACTCCGCGTAGTGAAAGTTAGAGGTTGAGCTGCCTTCGCTCCAAAAGTGGGAACTCAATAGTGGTTTCCTTTTTTTTTATTCTTATCAGTACCCAGGAATGAATGCGCTATTCTTGTGCACGAATCTCCTGCTCTTTCTAATAGGAAGGAGGACTCTGATGCCACATCTTCACTTGCCTTCAAGCGGAAAGCATCCATTTCTTTGACATCGAATCTGATCCGGCTCGAGAAGGCGCATCTGTGGGCATTAAAAAAGGCAAGCAGGAAAGGCGGAAGGGGCTAGCGTCTTGATTGCTTACTTTGGTGAATCATGCCTATTCCTCTATCTCCAATAGGGAAATGGCATTTGAATATGCCTCTCTAGTAGCCTGCCTTGACACCTGCAGCTATTTCTGACTGTCTTGACAACCTTTCCTATGAACACTAGGGCAAGCTGAAAGTCCCACTGTTCCTTTCAGATCTTTTTTTCGCGGGTATCGGGCAACATCCCGTCCCAACAAAAGAGGAGGCAATAAGAGAGCGCACAAGCGAAGCGTCACCTCTGACCTCATAGAGAATAGAATGAGTCGCCCTAGCCTTAGTCTTACTAAGAGTTTGAATTGCTCTGTAGGAAAGTAGGGCTAATTAATTGCATTAGTGCGATTTGGCTAAGATTGGACTAAAGGGACCAAACCAGACATTCTTTTTTGTGATTTTTCTTTTGGCTAAGAAGCCCATTAACAGCAGCTAGAGAGAACGTGTTCTTTCTAAGCAAGGAAGAAAGCATAGCTGCACAGAGGCTAACAACCATGGGTTCAGTAGTGGGAGGACTGGTCGCTTTCAAAGATTGATCAAGCCTTATTTTGAAGGTCTTTCCTTTCACGATATCCCCTTTCGTGTTGCATTATCCACTACCGGACTGGACTCAGGAACTGCCACAAGAGCAAGAAGAGCACCTCCCCCAAGAGGGCATTCTATTCTTTCAAGTCCCACAGCTCAAAATGCGCCTCTTCCTTCGACACCCTCCATGTGATCAAATTAGGAATTCCTAATTTTAATTTTAAGTAGCCGCTTCTAGTCCATACGTTGACTCGGCCTTCCCTAGATCAGTCTGTTGCTACTTGCGGTGATAAAGAAAGGGTTATTGGCTTTAGGCTGCAACCACGAAAGCTGTGGATTGACGAACAACAGCTCCAGCAGCTAGATCTTAAAGATGGAAGGACAGAACCACTGAATGCAACTATAGAGGGCATCCCTAGGCGCCTTACGGGAGGAAGAGTCGAAAGAGTTGTTAGGGCTTCGAGGAAGACTTGCAGATAAAATAGAAGAGAAAAAATGACTACCTGGGAATAGGAAAGAAGGTTACTTTTTATTATATTTCACGATCAGGTCCCGCTACCAAAGGCCGCTCGGGCAGTCATTGCCGGAAGCAGCGCATTCCTTTTTACTTTTGCCCCTGTCCAGTTCAGGAACGGGGGCACCGGGCGGACGAAGAACAACTTGGGCAAAACGCACTTTCTTCATTTACTTCAGAAACCCTTGCTCGACTATTGGACATGGAACTGCCCCATCGAGGAGAGACAGTCTTTCTTGTATGGATGTTCGAACTCAACCTTGTCCTGTTCTGATCGGGGTGGGGGACGGGGAAAAAGAAAGGGGGCAACACCTTGGAAAGGAGAGTCTCACTTCTTTTTTTTCTTTATTAGTTAGAACTACATGTTAGAAACAAACCGGAACTCAAAATAGACCAGGAATGACAAGAAAGGGTGTTCAGAAACAGGCTTCAAATTCTATTCCAAGGTCTCAATAGTATCGCAGATGAGACCTTCCCTTGCACACGACGAGCAGGGGTTGAAAGAAAAAAAACTCTTCAATGACTAGACATCTCGAACATTTACCCAAGGAAAGATGGAGCAGCCCGTTCCGGAAAGCTAGCTTCATCACGAGTAGCTTCACCACTGCAAATAGAAGAAGCCGCGGGCCTTCCTTTTATATAAGTTTATGGCTTCTGCCAATGCTGCTATAGGGTGTATTTGTTTATGTAACTTCCATCAACTACCGAAGTACTGATACAAGCTCAGTCCCAAAACCTTCTTTGGCCTTTGGAGTCCTTCTCGTGCCCCGAGCCCCAAGGGAAGAAGAATAAGCGGGAATCTGTGGAAAGAATATGTAGTTGTCGGGGATGCTTTGTTGTGCTTGTCTGATTGGGAATTGGCGGATTGGGAAAGAGATCTGATAGTTCCGACTTCGATAGGTCCTACTTCCACCAAAGCAGGCTTGGCATGACGCCCATTGTCACTTCCTTTTCAGTTTATGCGCACGCAAGGGTTCCAAACCTGTCAAAAGAATCCGACGCGGAAAGGGTCACTCAAGCAAAAGAAAGGCCCACAGCCTATTCGAAATCAAAAGCAGCTGACGATGGGAATTCGTGTAGAGCAGATAGATTCTTCTGTTGAAAGCTTTCCCGAGAGGCCTTCATGAACCATAAGCAAATGAGGCAAATAAACTTCAAGAGCAGAAGGAGTTGGCAGCAGTCTCTCACCGAACTCGTGGTATGGGAAGGCGGATCACGGAAGTCAACCCGCCCATATACTCTTGAGTTAGACCCCCGCACAAAGCAAATCTCTAAATGGTGTCTTTGGCGCCGACGTCCTAAACTAGAAGACCGGGTATCCATAGCATTATACCCATAAGCCCATAAGAAGGACAAAAGGGCGCCCTCTACTTCTACTTTTAACTAAAGGCGAACAGCCTGCATTGCAAGCAAATAGAGAGCCCCCGCCCGTTTGAGTCGTTGCGAGCCGGAAAGCGTACCGGCAGTTTGAGTCGCGAAAGGGCCGCTTGCTATATTATATTATTATGATAAATAATAGATAGATAATATTCTATTCTTAAGACATCAAATATTATCTATCTATTATTAATATTTGATCTCCAATTGTTCATTCCTGGGAAGAGAAAGAAGCAGATAGAACAAAGGCTTCCTCTTTCCGTCCGCTCTTCCCGAAGTGAGCGAATTGCATGTAGAGATCCGTAGGGGCTTATAGTTTAATTGGTTGAAACGTACCGCTCATAACGGTTATATTGTAGGTTCGAGCCCTACTAAGCCTACCACCCTCTTCTCTTCACCCGATACAAGGCAGTCGAAGTCCCCGCCACCCCGCAGATCTCAATAACGCAACGGCACTTGGAACCGCACTGCTGCCGCTGCCCTTCGGGCACGCCTCCTACGCTTAACACTCACCTACGCTCTTACAGCATGCCCCGTTCGGGCAAGCAAAGCAATAAGGCTTTCATAATACGCGAAGCAGCGCTGAGCGATAGCTCTTCGATCGCTATATTCTTGCGATAGCGAAGGCGTGGTTCATCCTCTAAGTCTAAGAGAGAGTAGATTTAAGGTTCGGATCGAAGATCTTCGCGAGCTCTAAGTCTAAGAGCCATGAATCTCGAGAATCGAGCGTGGGGCTTGAAGACCCTACTGCATTCCGGCCCCGGGGAGGAACCAATGAAAAGCCAGGGTAGAGCCTCGGAGCCGGCCCAAGCGAAGATCGTCGAAGGCTTGAGGAGCAGCCCGCAAAAGGGTGCCGCCGTGGAGACGGCAGACTCGCCAGTCAGGCACACCGTGAGGCTGACTACAGCAGACCGGGAGGTTACAATTCCTGTTTTCCTTTCCAAATGTCCATTTCCGGGAGTTAATGTTGGAAGTGCAGACGGTGGATCAAGTGTGAACATTCAACCAAAGGCGTCTTGGGGATCGGAAATAGCTAAGTATTGTGGCCATCACAGTTCAAGCTACGTATGGCTGGCGAACAACCTACGGGCTTCTTATTCCTTATCATACTTCATAAACGATTAGTTAGGAGTGGCGATTGAGAATACTCCTGTTCATCTTCCTGCTCCTTGAATATTCAGATTAGATCAATCATATGCCTTCTGCCGATGGCTTGCTAGCGAGCTTGCTTCCGTTACAGACTTGCTTTCGATTGAAATGGATAATACTAGAAGCCTATTGATTGCCCTTGCTTGCTTTCCTTCTAGTCTGGTGTGCTTGCTTTACCAATTGAAGTTTCGGGTGCAGTCGCTGTTCAGGGAAAGAGGTAAGGTTATGGGAAAGGGTGCCCGCTCGCTAGCTACTGGAGGTGCGAAAGAAGTAGTTTCCGGTGCGTCTTATTACGGGATCGGTTCCTTATAGAAACGATAAAGAATAGCACGGCACAGGGATAAAAAGAAGAACGCCAGGATAGACGAAAGCTCGTTCATCAACGAAGGCAAGTTTCTCAATCGACTAGAAGAAAGGGCAAGGCAAGGGAATGGGGAGAAGGGAAGGCTAGAGCTGACAAGCGAATACCTGCTTCCCGTGGCGAGCATAAACCTTTGGCTCGTTGGTTCATACTAAATCTGACTTCTTCCGGTTCGACTTGATGAACAACAGCAACCGGTCCCTTACTGTATACTGTAGTCCCTGACCTTTGAAAGCCAAGTGCCCTCCTCTGTTCACTAACTTCCCCTCCTCTTTTGAATAGGAACAGCAGCTGGTTTTGGAACTTGGTTTAAAAGTATGTTCATCGGTAAGGACTGGAGTGGAAAAATGGAATTCCCTTCTTTTGCACAAGGTGCACAAGGGGAACGATCTCAATGACTGGAGTGGAGCTAAAGGATTCCTTTCAGGCAGGAAGCCCAAGCGGACTGGGCTACAGTAGGTAGTAGTCCAAGTCTTTCTCCTCAGTTTTGAGTTGTGAGACGAATCCCGTCTGAAGCACGAGTTGAACGGCCTACAGAATCATAAAAAAGTAGACCCGAAGGCACAAGGTCTTCTCCTCAGAAGAAGCTGAATAAAGGGCGATGGCTTCCGTTAGGAAGTTGAGTTGAACCTCTTTCTTCGCCTTCTCTTCTCTCTCTGGTGTAGCAACCGACCCCGAAACAGCCGCAAAAGCCACTGGAGCAGGAACTTTTATGGTACTAGCAACTGTTTGAGGTCTATTTCCGTACGTAGGAGTAGCTGTTTCCGTAGGAGAAGGCACACCAGCCAGCCCAGGAAGCCAACTTGAATAGGAAAACAAGAGAACCAGCGAACGGAAGAAGCAAGCCACTGGAATAACCTCACTTGGATTCGTGAAAGAGCATTCAGCTAACCCAAGAGGTATTTAGCCAACCTACCCAGCCTAGTCCATCAACCTGAACCGGCCTGGCTCACTTAGCTTACCCAGAGAACTCCGCCAAGTTACCGTCACACAATAGCAAAACTTCCACCATGGCTGATGGCTTCATAGAATTTGTCTGAATCTTGCTTGCTGCCTTCGCCTCTCTGGTGATCAAGGAAGCCCGAAATTCTAATGAGGTCAGTAAGCCAGAGTCTGACCAGGAGGAAAATAATGAGAGCCCCCCCTTGAATCTCATTCCAGAAGAAGATGCTGCCGAGGAAGTGGAAGCTTACCCCCCCGGTGGGTCATGCAAAACCTGAAGCCGTTGATCCAGAAAGAGAATTACCACCATCAGATGATGGCCCCTCAGAGATAGAAGTAAAAATCCGTAATTTTTACCCTGACCAGCCTCTTTCCCAATGGGCACAAGATGCTACAAACTATCATAGACGGGCCACTCAAGAGTTCATATCCAATCTGGACTTCTACTTTAGGCAACGGAATCGTGCAGAGATTCTCTACCGAATCGAAGTCAAGCTCCTAGCTAAAGACCACCTGAAAGAGAAGCGGATCGGAATTTGGCCTGATAATATAGCTTTCCCTGACGAGCTCATCTCAAAAGTCTAGGAAGACATACGAAAAGAAGAATGTAGAACTGCGAGAAGTCACTTCCAAGGATACAACTGCTGGGATTGCGAGACTGCCTTCAAGCCATGCAAATACATCCGCGCGGCTACAAGAGAGTTCCCTTACTGTGTCAACCTGTTTAATGAATGGTTTGTTGAGCCGTGTCGTCACATCGTTGGTTGGTTCTGTCGAAGGATCTACGGTACAACACATTTCCTAGAACAAAAAATCGCCTGGGGGGCGCAACAAGATCAAAGGTCCCATCCATAGGGATCAACGCTAAAACAGTCATCAACTACTAATGGTAGGGATAGTGGAGTCTTTGCAACATTTCATTTCCAATGGCAAAGATTCGTCTCTTTCCCGCTCCCTCAATCACCATACCCAACCTACCAAAATCACCCTGATTGATATTCAGTTCAAACGTGGGCTGTTTTGGACCTACCCAACGCTCAAAGCAATCAAGATCTTTATTGGCCGTCTCAGTCAACGTCGGGTCAAGGGCAAAACGTACCCTCTTCCTCCACAGCACTGCCGACGAAAAGAAGGCTTCCTTTGCATGGTCTAATCTCAGCATTGATCCAGTTGCATCAGCCCATAAGGGCGGAGAAGGCTTGAGTGAGATGATTTCGGCGCTGAAAGGCGATAGCCAAGGTCGGCGGGGTATGGTTTACCAAACGATTAAGCGGTTTCCTGCGGGGGCCAAGTTAAAAAGGGAAACTACACCTTTCTCCTTTCCTCTCCTTTCAGTCGAGCCCTTTTAGCCATCTCCTAGCTGCTAGCTGGTAGCTCTTCTTTCCGAGTTCCTATCCTATTAGCTATTAGCTCGTAGCTCTCTTCTTGTAACTAGGTAGCTAGGCAGTTAGTTGTTCCTATACGACTAGTAGGAATGACAAGAACTACTAGCTAGCCAGCTCTTGGCTTGGTAATGCACTCGGGCATAGATCCATTTTTGTACTAATACAAATGCGCACTATCAGGAGCATCTTCCTGCGAGTCTGCCTAGCTATTAGGAAGTAGGGTCCTAGAAAGCCGGATATACCCCTATTGATTGTGCGTTTACGCTTTGTTTAAGCAGCTTTTCATGCGCTTTCTAATCTGCTTCTGTAAAGAAAAGAGAACAGAGAGAGGCTAAGGCTAACTAACAACCATGATTCCAACTAGGCTTGAAAAGTGAACAAGAAGAGTTTTCAGTGGTAGCTAGTATTGAAAGAAGAAAAGAGAAGAGTTCCTTTCGCTTCCGTTCCTTCGCTGCTTGCTTTGCGCGCTAAGAGCTTCCTATCCTAACTTTGGCAAGGGAAGAGATTAGTTGAAAAAAAGACTGACCGATTTCTTCCTTTCCCTAATCCGGTTATGGCGAGAAGAAGAAAGTACTTGTTCTTTTTGAACACTTGCTACTAGTTAGTTGCTTGCAGCTCAACTCACGTAGGCGACAAATCAAGCACCTTTGTTGGAGTCTCTCAAGCTGTATCAAATACGCCAGCAGGCAGGGGCAAGATTGTTAGGGCAAGCCAGTTCATCTCCCCTTGGTTATCTCTTCGATCCAGTTGGAGTTGTTCTCTGGCCCTCCCTCCGGTAAGCCAAGCCGAGTTTCACCATCTGCTGAAAGAGCAGGCAATATCAATCTCCCAGGAAAGGGAGAGCTTACTAGTGGTTGATAGTTGTTATATTCCAAAATCCATCGTTGCCTTCTTGATAGCTTTACGAGTAGTAGCTGTACCCGCTATTGGCCTTCGCTCTATGTTCTTTTCCAGTACCCGCCCTAACCATTGGCTGGATAATTTCTCGCTATTTACCGTTTGTTTACCAATAAGGAGGATATAAGAGCAGTTAAAACGAAGAATTGACGCCATAGATGTGCCGCTTCCATGCTTGCTATCTTTTTCACAAGATTTTGATACCCTCTCGTCACTTGCTTGATGGGAGACGACAACGGAAAAGCCTGTGGGGAATGGGGAAGGGAATACTAGATAGAAAATGTTATTGTTATATTAATAAGGGAAGTGAAAACTCCACCTTCGTATGGTTCAATGGACTGGGAAGAACGGTAACTTATTTCCTTCGGCGAAAACCATAGAGATCAATCACCTCATACATAACATAGGACGACATTACACGAGTTGCTGAGAAGGCACCTCCCTTGTTGCCGGACAGACTCGCTCGCTAGCAAACGTCGTGACGAGACGAAGGGATCAATGTACCCAAAACCGGCCTTTGATTTGAAGATGGGAAGAGAGAGATAAATGAGTTCGCAGGTACAGACAGAGGTACACAAGTGTGCGGAGAGAGCAAGCTTCTGAAACCTCCCGATCTGCTCTCTCCTGCAAATCTCACATCAGGTGCTGGTTTGCGAGGGTTTAGATCAACGAGGTGATTGAGAGTCGCTGTGAATTGGAGGGCCAATCATGTCTTCACTTAGCAGAGAGCTCGTCTT
Organism: Chamaenerion angustifolium; assembly: GCA_946814005.1. Classification (NCBI taxonomy): domain Eukaryota; kingdom Viridiplantae; phylum Streptophyta; class Magnoliopsida; order Myrtales; family Onagraceae; genus Chamaenerion; species Chamaenerion angustifolium. The sequence goes on from OX328283.1 coordinate 54,579, forward strand.
TCTCATACTTCTGTTCCTCGATGAAGAGAAAGACGCGACAAGAGTGGTTTTAAACGAGTCTCTCATATTGATAGATACTTGGGGGTTAACATTTCGTTGAGTAAATCATTAATCTCAACGAATGTCTCGAGTTTGCAAAGAGATATTGGACTCACAACCTGAAGGTTGATTTGTCTCCTATTTCTCTGCAAGCCCTAACAATGTGCAGTTCTACCCTCTCTGGCTCACTGACTAGCTAGCTTGCCTAAAGCCCTGACCTGATGGAAACACTTTTTATGCTGGCTTGAGATGCTACTACTTGAAATGCAACAAAGACTCCTGCTCTTTCACGAGCTTTCGAGCTATATTTTAGTTCAATACTTGTGTTTTGTTTTCAAGCGGGCTTGCGCATATGATCCAATTGCAACTATAAACGGATCCATCAACGAAGAAAGCAGGTCCGATCCGAACCCAAGAAGAGATCTCCTTCCCTACGGAGACGGAGCTGACTGGGGCTTGAGCCCGTTTGGGAAGTCGCCAGTAAGGAGTCACAGTGTATGATTTACTATGGGATGGCTAACCGCAGCCCAATAGAAAGTGGGTGCTCTCGACCTACAGACTAGCACAAAGGAGACTCAGCTTCGAAACCCTCTTTGCCTTTCTCGACGTCAGTTTACTCGTAAAAAGTAAGAGATTACGGAAAGATCTCCTCCAAGGGCTTTCCCATCCGTCCCTTCCACCCCTCGGGATCCCAGCTCGCACAAATAGCACCACCGTTCCAGCTGGATGTTCAACTTCAGTTTGTACCCTTCCGGCTCGTCCGCTCAACTGGCCCGAAACTGTAGCATTCGTAGTTCTTGCCGCGCAATACTCCGCTAGCATAAAAACCGCCTTCTCCAATGCTAGCAATGGGTTGGTCTCCTCCCCCTAAAGATGCTATGCTGCCTACCTAAGAACGCATGGATAAGTGGGCGAGCAAGCCCCAGGTTCGGAAAGAATAGAAAGAATAGTAGGTACCTACTACTCCGCAGAATGATTCTTGAAACCTTTAACAGAGAAGGCTTGGCTTCTCCGCAGAATGGATCAGGTAGATCGGTGCGTGCATAAAGCTAACTTGGATGGAACTCCTAATCGAAGGCCCTGTAGCCTCTTTAGAACGGAAAGAGGCATCCTCCCTACCTACTGAAAAAGTCTCAGCCCTTTGTTTCGTTTAATCACCAATAAGCCAACCCCCCAGACCTTTTGAATAAGCTACTGCTGCGGGTGCTACGGACTCAACGGACTTGGATATGGAGGCGATTACTTCCTTCTATCTTCTCGTCAGCAGGTACTTCCCCTCGAGCGGATCCAGTCGCTCAGCTGGAGATGGAAGAGAATATTGAGATGAGGTGCTCGTGTAGCCCTGGCGTCAGATCCTGGGTAGTCAGAGGGACTGACTGGGGGAACAAGAGATGGCATCGGATGCCCAGAAGATGTTGAGTTAGCTGCTTATCTCATTGCTATGGGTCCGGATCCAGGTAGAGGTTCATAGCTGCCGTTGGGCTTCTCCCGTGGGTTCTGGTAGCCATGGATGGATACAAAGATAAAGAGAGACTTCCTGGTTCTCTATCGTTGCTAGATACCAAGGATCTCATACCATGATTTGGTCCACCGAGGCCAGGGGGGTCCGATGGTGAGTACTTCCCTTCTCTGTTTACTGATCCAGAGATGAGATGCTTAACTCCCTTCGCTCCCTATGTCCTTACACCGCTATACCACGATCAAGCAGCTCAGAGCATTCGTCTTCCCGTAGGTCGAGCTACTTCGTACGTCTTTCTTCCTTCTCTGCATCCGTATTCTTTCCTACTGAAACTGAGTCTGATTCCACGATGACAGGAAAGCAAGCCGGAAAGGAGGGTTAATATCGCTAAGCTAGTTCAAGCGCTCGAAGTCATAGCGGCGGAATTCACTAGCCCTACGTAGTTCCTTTTCTTCCATTCATGATAGATTCCTGTTTTTAGGTTTACGAATGAAGGCTCCCTGAGATCTTTATTTATGCCTCTTTACGATGCCTTTGTAGCAAGGAACGGGGTTCCTGAAGGTATTCTTCATGACATCAAAACACTCGTTTAAAGTCTCTAAAAGGGTCTCTTGTGCGGTTTCAGTCAGATGATATCGATTGAAAGGAGTTATTTCAACTATCTCCCGCCCTGGAATGCTCGTAAAGCCCTTTATGGAGAGTTCTGAAGTCATGAAGGTTGTTCCCTATCTTGCTCTAGTAAAGACCTTTAAAGCACCTTTAACAACCTTTCTAAGGGCTGTACCAAAAGAAGCATCGTAACCCAACATTCCATTGATTTCATTTTCATTACCTAGTAGTGAACTCTGAACTCGCTACCTTAAGAGGTAAGAAGAATGATTGTAAACTTATGGCTATTCTTCCCATCGAGAAAGAGATGGAGGATGGCACGTGGGTTCGTTCGAAGGACTTTCTGCTTAAAATATATAATATAACCCACGCGGTAGTTTACTTGCTTACTCTTTATTTATTTTATCTCTCAATGCTCGTGCAAAGAAGATTGACTGATGCCATACTCTTCTATAAAAAAAAGTTATTCTAGTGTCTCTAGGAGAGCTAACTAAGACTAGGAGCTGTTCGGGAGAACTCCGATTTAAGACGATTTTAAATAGACGAAATCAGATCGTAGAATATCAAAGTCTGTTTCCGCGTCCCTGGTTCTATCAAACCAGACTATTTCATTTCATTCAGGGAGCGCTAAGAAGCAAGGCCGGAGTGAGATGAGCGTAGGTTAGGTCTGCTACTAAGCTAGGAAGCTGGGAAGAGCCGGTACTGCTAACTTTCCGGTGTGTTAGTGTCGTTCCGAACTCTTAATTGACTACTGACATGCTCAACGGCATAGGAGCGATTGCCCGACAACCATAAGACCTGACCGCTATCAGACTGAGGAGTAGATTTCTTTCATAGATCACCCATTCCCCTATGTCCTCAATCGACGGGAGAAGAAACCGAATGTACTGTCAAGGGCTTACTGAGGCACCATTTGCATTCCTTCTTGCACTAGAGGCCACCACAAAAAGCCTTGTGCCAATCCCGCAGCGTCGAAACCTTTCTCTTGAACCACGGGTCGTTTCATACCCACCTGCACTTGCAAAGGCAGACGCTTCCCTGGTTTCGTACGGATAGATACACGTCTTCGAATCTCTAAACTCCCACTTGATTAAGGGACAGGTTTGTACTGATACCGAAATAAGTGGCACTCCTACTATCTATTACCTCCTGGCTAGAATCGAAAGATATTCTCACTCAGAATACTACAATCGTATTAGAAATTAAGAGGCTTTGAGCCTGGAACTAATGGGAAAGGGACTTTTAGAGAGGTGCACCAAGAATGCAACTAGCAACTTCCACTGGATCGAAGAGATAAGCAGGATAAATCCTAATTGAATTTCTTTTTTGATAAAGCCTTTCTAACTATCACTGACTGCAGGTGCTGACAGGATGCCAATGCTAACAACCGGCCCTTTGAGGAAATAAAGACCCTGTAGAAGCACCTGTATAAGCAGCACCATCACTAGTAGCAGATCCTATATACATAGTGGTGTCCGTCTCAGTTCCAGTCCCAGTCGAAGAACCTGTTGAAGCATGGTAAAAATTACCTATACCTACACGGGGAACCACCTCTACATGGTCAAAAACCACCACTACCTAATGGAGGTCCGCCTAAGGGATACCCTACCGGAGAGTACCTACTAGGAGATCAAAAAAGAAAGGAGCATCGTCTATAGAAAGAAAAGAAAGCATTAGAGTCAAACCGAATAAGCATCAGTAGCAAAGGTAGCTAGACCAAGTCCATTACCAAATCCTATAGCTTCAATAACATATCCATACCCAGGTGCATATCGATCGTAGATCCAATACCAAAGCCAGAAGAAGATTCAGATAGATATCCAGATCCATACCCATAATATCCATAATATCTGGTTAGAGATCGAGATCCAGTCCCTGCTTCTCTTCGTTCGGATCCAGATCTCACGCGACTTTCTCTATCGTAGCTAAGGCCTCCTCCCCCAAGGTGCCTTAACCGCAGCCACAAGGCAAGACTGGAGGAGAATGCTCCCACCAACAAGAATATATAGCAATAAAACACCATCATAGTGAAAAAGCCAGTTGCTAGTCACCAGTAAAGACAACCCGATGCCTGAGAGCAAATCACGAGTCATTGGACAGTGGAAAAACGAAGTCAATCACTATGGGGCATTCGCCTTTGGTTTAGCCCTCATAAGCGGTATATGATTCACCGACAGCGTACTCTTCTTTTTGGTCTTTACGAGCTCCTGGTGATGGGCCACCGATTTCTTTATTGACCCAACATTAGCTGTTCACCTGTAATTGCTGCTTTAGATGCAGTGTACCATTCACCCGCGGGGGATGCTGCTAAAAACTAAATCTCGATCTGCTGGAAGTCGGATATGAAACGGGCTATGAAACGAAAACGGATGCTTTAACTGGTGCTTCAGGTGGTTCAACAGGTGAAGGCTAAACGGCAGGGAGAGGAGAAGCAGATGTTACGGGTGACAAAGATGGGGGGACTACTATTATGTCTAAGGGCTTTTAAAACAGGGGTGTAAGGAATAGGAGAACGGAAAGCATCCGTTACGGAGAAGGAAGATGGAAAGAACCTAATTCCCTGCTATATCTCTCTGAGGCCTCTGACTCGGGGCTTTCTCCTGATTCCTATTCTGCTTATGCCGCTGACGGCCTTTCTTGGTAAGGCGTTCACTCCATCTCGTACTTAACTCAGTTCGTTGTTTATACGAGCTAGTCTGCTCCCTTGAAAGCATCAACTCCAATCGCGATACCCCTGCAGAAGGGAGTGAGGCCCCAACGGAGATAGCCTTAGTTCAAGTGATGACATCTCCCAGGCTAACAAGGAAGACGGCGGGAGACCCTATATTCCTTCGTCTGGAACTAGTTACTGTATTGAGAAAACCTACAGTTAAGCATTCGGCTTAGCAAAAGATATAGCTTTTGCTCATGCGTGCACAAACTTTGTTGATTGGATCCTTCCTTTTTGCTCCCTCTTTCGCGAACAGGAAATACAATAATTAGCCTCGTCTGAGGACTGCATATGCCCTATTTCCTGGGTCTGTTCCTGGCCAGGTAATCTGCTCAATCAGAGATGAGCTTTTAGATGCCCGCTCTTCTTACGAGTCAGAGTTCGCTTAAGCTTAAGACGCCCTTACTTAAGGGCCTGCTCCCATCCTTTCTTTATTCGGAGCTTGTGCTTCTCTGCCCTCGGCGGGCTTTCCGATGGTTCTGCAGCTCTATCTTCTTTTTTTGCCCCGGCCAATAGGCTTTCCTCAAATGGGCTTGCCACGTTCTACCTTTTTGATTCCGCGTCGGCTGGGTCTTACAATTCTGAGCCTGGGCTTGCTGAGTCTGAGTCTTCTGAGTCTTCTTACGAGTACCCTGCCTAAGGTTAAGAAATATGTCATAAGGGAGAACGCGAAAGTCGCAGAAGATTGGTGGAACCCCAAACTCCCTTCAAGGTGTTAGGAATCGATTGAATCATCCCTGTACTTCTACTCGATAAGAAGGTCGCGGGGATAAGACCTTTTGGATAGGGACAAGACTACCAGGGGAAGAGACGAAGTGGCTTAGGCCAATCATTCCGGTTAGCGTAGTGAAGCTGTGAAAGAAAATCTCCATCATCAAAGACAAGGAAATCAACTTCACTAGATGGTGAACTACCTGATTCTTTCTTTCACCCTACAGCTTAGTTTTGCCCAAGGAACAATGCTTTACGGGGAACCTGGGATGTTCTCCATCTAGTTGCCTCGGAATAATGGCAGTTAGTCGCTTTCAATGACGAAGTCTCGGAACAGATTCCCAATGCCATCTCTAGAATAAGAGTTTCAGCGGGTAAGACTCCTGCTTGGAGTCACTAAAGAAAGAGTGGCTTACTCGCCAGACTACCGGTGCCGGAGAGTTGACAAGATGCCTGACTTCGACGGAGTTGAACCAACCATTAGATAGAGGAGGTGCGGAGAGAACTGACCGATAGGAAGAGGTTCGAAAAGAGTCTGAGACAGGGGGTTGAAAGCTTTCCGTTGAAGAGATGGTTCCAGTGATGTCTAGCCGCGATAGATACGTAGCTTGGGGCCTTCTTGCAGGTCTTATCGTACCACTTGCTCTCAATCCCGTAATGCCCTTGTTATAGAAGCCTTTTTAAACCCTTACGATAAGCTAGGACCAAACAAAACTTATGTGATGTGACCCACGGTATAATATCTGTGTCAAAGAGCAGAGATTTCCCTAAGAGCGGAAATCCCGCATCCAAAAGACTAGCAGCGTATTCGTCGCAAACAGTATTTTTTTCCAATTCTTCCATCAATACCATTCCCCTAACAGCTCCCTCTGGGGATTCTTGTTTCATACGTAGTCTTTCAACACTTGATTCAATGGTGTCAAGCTATTTCTGCTTTGATGCTTCGATTTACCTCTAGTAACCTAGATATTTAATTCAAAAGTGCATGGCTGCGGGTAGGTCAAAAGAAGGTCTTTCTTTACTAACCGGATGAATATTTCATGGGATTATTACAATACTGAGATAGCGAACTAGTACACCGCCTTCTATTCTTTGCCCTCGTCACTTCCTTTCTTTTCTAAGGTATGTCACCCGTCTGTGCGTCTCGCCTACTCTACTAATAAGATTGTGGGATCGGATACATCTTCTATCGCATCTTATTTTGTTTCATGTCCGACTTCCCTCTCTCACTTGCTTTAGAAGACGGGAGGTCACCACATCTTTCTCGGTTCAGCCCTAATCTATTCTAAGATATCCCCTTCAACCTGTACCAATGGCGAACACTGAACCACTGGAATAAAAAACCTGCTGCGAGCATCGGCCACTACATTTGGCTTGCCCGGTTTAGATTTCAAAGTCAAATCAAACTCTGCCCATGCAAGCAATTCAGTCAAGTCCTTTTATGCGGTCCCAGGGGTAGGTTCTCTATCAATTTCGTAACTACGCCCCTCTTAATCTAGATCAAATGCAATCCCTGCAAAAGTAATTTAATCCCCGAAATAGTCACATGAAAGTCTTCGTTCTTTGTCTAGTAGTTTTCCTTTTTTATAACAAAAAACTGTGCATTTTGAAAGATCGGGCATCCCCCTAGGGAAGGACTGAGACTGGCTGAGTCTATTGATTATAACCTTAAACTGGGAAAAAGTAATATCCATAACCTAAGCATAGGTTGTATGTGTCTTATCCCGGCCTGGAAGGTCTAACACGCTAATATCTTTCTTTCCCTATGGGAGTGCGGCATCTCTTTGAGGAGGGCCTAAACCAGATATTGAATGGAATTCCTTTTTAGTTCTAAGGGGCAGGACATCATCTTCACGTGGTGTAATACAATCCAGCAAGACAGTTTCATCCGGATTGCTCTTTCCCAAGGAAAAAAAGTAAAGTTGAATAGAAGGAGGGCTCTAAGTAGTAGTAATCTCGTTATCCTAGGGAAGAGGTGCATCAATAGGTTACAGGCCAGGTAGAATAGAAAGCATTCCCATCTCCTAAGGCAGGTATGACTGAATCCAGTTATAAAGAAAGCAAGTTTCGGGCCAGCCCTAAGCCCTAATAGAAGACCTTACCAGCCAGGCCAGCTAATCCAGTTTAAGTTTGAGTTCATTTGAAATCGAGTTCACTTCTTTGTCTTTGGAAAACCCGCGTGGTAAAGGTCAAGCGCTAGAGAGGAATTGCTAAGGTAAGGGCTCATACTTCAAATTGGGTTACATACTAATCCCCTCTTTCAGACAAGGAAGACTTTATAGATATATCGGTCTATTCAACTACCTTCTTTCATTGGCGAAGTAAGTTTTCATCATACCGCTCTCCCAACTACCTTATGTCATGTCTCCTTTAGTTGAGTCAGCTTCTTTTTCAGTAAGAAATTACTTACGTTACGTAAAGGAATAAGCCGGTTCGTAGCCGGCCGATTGTAGAGAGCGAAAAGAGCCTATTCGTTCACAGGAGATGAATGAGAGTGCAGGTTTAGCGCCATTGCCTTTTTGCTTTCTTCTTTTTGGTTGGATCATGCTGTCCATTAGTTTTCCAAAGCCAGGGACTGGTCTTCTGGTTGGAGAAAGATTACCGAGTAGGTAAACAATCGTTCTATCATTCGAAGTCTCGTAATTCGATGTGGTCGAAGTCGTATCAGGAGCATTTGCTTAAGCTTTAGTGCTTCCATGCCCGATTTCTCCAAATAGAGTCTTTTCCGGCTTAAGAAGATGAACTATCTTACTTCCTTGTCCTAAAGTGAAGTATCCCCCCACATCCCTATTCTTCTTATTTGGGTGACCTCTAGCTCTCGGCACAACCATTTATGCGTTGGAGAGAGCCTTTCCATCAAAGACCGTCGTCTCTTCCGAAAGCCCTGGCACTACTCTATAGATGAATGTGCAGCTGACTTTGTCCAGAGATGGGGCATTCTGCCTAATAGTTTCTTTTCTTCTATCAAATAAGAGAGTGCAACAGCCTACTAGGCGAACTGTACAAGATCGTCATATTCATGTGCTGCGGATTCCGTAGACAAAATCCGTAATTACTTGAAAGTAAAGTAATCTTCTTCTACTAGTCTCCCTTTTTTTCTACGATTAACTGCCGGCTCTTCCGGAGAAAGGGGACCTACCCTCATTCTCAAGCTTGGAAAAACATAAAGGAATTCCGGCTCATTCTCTGGACAGCAAACCATACAACCTCTTTTTTTTTAGACTCTTAAACAACCTTGCTTACTCGAACAGCGGTTACGCGCATTCAATAGCTGCATTCGAGGTTTTCAAGACCGAGCCTTTCCTAGCACTTTTTCCTGGGTCAAACAACTTCTGACTAACATTCTCCTGATGAGAACGTCGACTAATCCCAACTAACCGAACCATCCTTTGGTCTCATTCCCACTCTTCTTTCACTATTGTTGAAAGATTAGCTTCTAACACAACTCGTTATAGGATATTTGGGGCTTTAATACCTTGCTTGATGTTAGGAATTCCCATGGGAAAGGAGGGGCGTAGGACTTTGATATCCTTGGTCTAATTCAAAGTAGGGCTAGGCCCGTTCCTTAAGCCTTTTCTGGCTATTATGTTATGCTACTTAGGCACGTTATCTCGTCCGTAAGGCAATCAATAAAATAGGATCAAGTCTTTTTTATGGTAAAAACAGATCTTTCTAGTCAATCTAATCCGTTATGAATCCCTTGCCTATCTGATCTGGACCCTATTGTTGGCTCATATGGAGAAGGACTAGCACTTTCTGGATAGCCTTACCTTAGCCTTAGGCTATCAATTGGTTAACTTAGTACAGGCTTGTAAAAGGCTCGATAAGGCAGATCTGTGGGAAGACGTCGAAGCGGGTTTAGAATCAATCAATCCCATCCGCCCCAGGGGCAAGAATAGGTCAATCAGGTTAATCCCTCTCCCCAAGACTAGTTGTCTTAGAAGGAGTTGCAACCTAAAGGCTATTCCTGATCTTTCCTGTGATTCAATCGATTCCTAAGAACTTACCTTACCTCTCGAAAGGAACTTCACATTCGTATATAAGACTCGACTCGAATGCCCGGAAGAATTGGATGTGCGCAGAGGATTCATCTTTCAACAGCATTTTCCGACATTCACCATCAAAAGGGGGATCTGGCACTAGCACTAGGATCTGTCTATGCTTGGACTGATTGGACGAGCATCCGCTTTTCGGCATATCGATACTTCTTCTTCCTCAGCGACTTGGCAATAGCATGATTCCACACGGGCAAGGAAAGGCTATGAATATTGTTTAGATATCCCCGTCAAAGCAAGGATCGGAAGAGATGTCTGCCTCTTTTGGACAGTTAACTTATTTTTCCAGCCTTTGAGGGGAGGCGAGGCGGTGTAGTCGGAATGTCTTGGCAAGAATATGCTGCTTGAGCGAGGGCCTTCCTCCAGCAGCAAATTATAACTTTCAGTTGCTGTTCCGGGGTCATTTTAAAATAGAAAAAGTTGGGGTTCACATTGAAGACTGCGGATCGCTTAGATCGGAGCGATTTACTTCACTGACAAAGACACAAAGATCATAACTCATTTAATGCACCCGATTCGCCGATCGGAGAATAGGTTGTTGCTGCCATTAAACCACCACAATCTTTTCTGCGGCATACCATATCTCGTTGAATTTACTACTGCAACAAGAAACTCCTTTTTCATCTATCTGTGCTTTCTTTTCGCCGCATCCATCTCCTCCTGGTGAAGGAGGGTTGGTGTGGCAAGTAAAGGCCGAGCGAGGGGTGATAGAATAGCAAGCAGGGTCACTTCCGCAAGCAAAGGAAAAGACCCTTCCGGTTAGATGAAGCTCTCGCGCCTAAAAGACCAGCGCTATCGCATCCACGCTAACTATGCACCGCACCCTTCGGTTCTTAAACGAATGATACAGCACTCGCTCTGAAGCAGCTGCCTCGATTTCGGTTTCTAAAGAATTCTTGGTTGTTGTTGGTTAGTAAGTCCTCTTTTAACTAGTGCGCGGAGCAGCTTCTCAGGCAGCACCCTGTGGTGCTTGATAGGAACGAGCCGACGAGCGTATGCTAGAATCGTGCGCAACAAGCTTGCTTCTGCTAGGCTAGGGCAGCTAGAGGTCTAATCGGATAGACCTATTCCACTATTGGGACTCGTACTTACTTGCTGGTATTCTCAGTCGGTGAAAAGCCTCGCTTCGCTACAATAACACAGGGAGTAGGCCCTAGAAGAGGAGACTTCCTCTGACATTCTCAACTCATACCGGACATGGAATTCCTTTCTTTCGTTTAGCTCGAGGAATTCCATGGATACACTGCCTACAGGTCAGTCCATTGATACGCTCATCGGGCTTGTCGTTAGGAAGAGGTGGGCTGACAAGGAATCATTCCCATCGGTGAAATGAATCTCTTCTCCCAGTCCCCCTTTGACGCGGCGTCGATGTCGACACAGATAGGGCATGAAGGTACGAGCCCTTCGAAGGTTGAGTCAAGTTTTGCCCTGCCTATCATGGGCACCCCACGACCGCACGGATGCTGTAACTCAATCTTCTCGTCTTTGGAGACCTTTCTTTATGTTAATAAAGCGCTTCCTTTTCTTAAGCGCGCAGGTTAGGTTGATAAAGGGTGTTCCCCGCTTTGGAGACCGCTCTTCACGGGTTTGATTTCATTTCTTTCATCATCCCGTCAAAGTCTTGTCGCGAGCCAAGTAGAGTGTAGAACATTTACAGGGAACCGCGAGGATAATTGCATCCAGGGCCCGATCTACTACTTACTTTACCTTCCCCTAACATTGATTTGACTCCCATCCCCATGCAGATTTGGCTCCAACATAACAAGACATATAGTCTCAGGCAAAGGAACACTAATCTACTTCACTTCCTTTTTGTGCTTTCGCGCCCCTCCCTATAATGCAGGACTATACTTGTAGTCGTTAGAACACCAACTGTGTACCAGCGCCTTTCTCTTATACGTGCGGAGGAGGTGGACATCCTTTTGACTTATTGTTGGCAGGCGGAAAGTTCGAACTAACTACCCACACATCCACCGCCCACCTTTCTTAACACTGAACATAAGCTTCTGTACCTGACCTTCTGGCTTGAACAAGAAGGCTACCTACTAAATGAATTCAATGCGAACCATTATCCCGTTGCTTTCTACTTCACTGCGCGACTAACAACACTATACGTTAGCGATTATGAAACCTACTTGACAGGGGATCTGATTTCGTTACTCGTTGCCCACCCACCTTAGAGAAGTGTAACTCACTCCTACCGGTAACGACTACAAAACCTCTATGCCCACCTGCCCCCCTTGACTGCCCTGTTATACCTGAGGCGCCTTTATGTTACTCGGAAACAAGCCTGAGAACGACTCTTATCCCACCGTTAGCCATTATGTTTACCTGGTCAAATGCCGTCGTTTATGAGAGGTCGGCCCCTTTTTACTCTGTCCGCCAACCCCCTTCCATCCTCGTTTATTTCATCCCTCTCGCTCTCCTAACGAGGATCCGCTTGGGTATGCCCGACGTCACATCCCTTCTAGCCGTTATTCGTGATTGATATGGTGCCTGTCAATGTCTTTCTTTCCAAGGGGACTCTTTCAAACTTCCAAGAAAAGCCATCTCTAGTAGACCTGCCAATCAATATTATGCCATCCCTTTATATCGGGCTTTCTTTCCTCTCTAGCACAGCACACGCATAGCTGCCTCACATCGACATCGAGTATGCTCGCAATTCGCTTATCCCCATTATACAAACGCATTTTGAGAAGTAGAGCGGAACCTGGATGATTTCTATCTGTGAAGGATCTTTCCTATTGAGTAAGGGTCGTGCTTTTGCTTCTACAAAAGGGAATAAAAAAAAGAACTCCTTTGAGACTGACTGGCCCTCCACCTTAATAAGATGGATTAGACCTTCCTTAGCTTTCATATCAAGCACACCCCCTGTGGGAAAGACGGCGGCTAGGGCCCTTCGTGGCCCAACGACTTGAACTTGAGGATCACAACGAACTATATGCAACTCTGGTGGATGCGCGTCTTGGGCTCTTTTACCTCTAACTCGAAATTTCGTATGAGAATCAAAAGAATCTGACGCCTAACATTCTCATCATGCCTTTCTTGGTTGGACTAAGCCAGCCTTTTTTTTTTATTTTTTTGCGAAGCTTTCAAGTAGAGCCCTCGCCTACTCCAACAATAAAAGGAATAAATGGAGATTAAGTCTCTTCCTTCTTTTATGGGGGGAGCGGAGAGTCAAAGAATGAGCCAAAGCAAATGATTGTTACCGAATGCTTATTCCTCACAATTGCTCCTTGTGATGCAGCGGAACCATGGCAATTAGGATCTCAAGACGCCGCAACACCTATGATGCAAGGAATAATAGACCTACATCATGATATCTTTTTCTTCCTCATTCTTATTTTGGTTTTCGTATCACGGATCTTGGTTCGCGCTTTATGGCATTTCCACTATCAAAAAAATCCAATCCCGCAAAGGATTGTTCATGGAACTACTATCGAGATTCTTCGGACCATATTTCCTAGTATCATCCCGATGTTCATTGCTATACCATCATTTGCTCTGTTATACTCAATGGACGAGGTAGTAGTAGATCCAGCCATGACTCTCAAAGCTATTGGACATCAATGGTATCGGACTTATGAGTATTCAGACTATAACAGTTCCGATGAGCAGTCACTCACTTTTGACAGTTATACGATTCCAGAAGATGATCTAGAATTAGGTCAATCACGTTTATTAGAAGTGGACAATAGAGTGGTTGTACCAGTCAAAACGAATCTCCGTCTTATTGTCACACCTGCTGATGTACCTCATAGTTGGGCTGTACCTTCCTCAGGTGTCAAATGTGATGCTGTACCTGGTCGTTTAAATCAGATCTCCATGTCGGTACAACGAGAAGGAGTTTACTATGGTCAGTGCAGTGAGATTTGTGGAACTAATCATGCCTTTATGCCTATTGTCATAGAAGCAGTTTCCGCGAAAGATTACGCGTCTCGGGTATCCAATCTTTTCATCCCCCCAACCTCATAAAAAGAGTAGCTGGTCCGAGAGGATGATCAGCCACACTGGGACTGAGACACGGCCCAGACTCCTACGGGAGGCAGCAGTGGGGAATTTTCCGCAATGGGCGAAAGCCTGACGGAGCAATGCCGCGTGGAGGTAGAAGGCCCACGGGTCGTGCACTTTTTTTCCCGGAGAAAAGAAAGAAAAACAGGGCTCTCCCGGCTATTATAAAGTTTGAGATATTTCCTCTCAATAAGAACGAGGCCCGCCCAAAAGAAGAAGAACCGGGTGGGGTGAAAGAGTGGGTATGAGGGCTTTCACGTGTGCTATGATAGGTGGGATAGGGTTACGGCGGTATATTAGTCCAAGTACATACACTATAAACGTTTGTTTTCGTAAACAACAGCTTCAGTGAATCCCGAAGTTCCCTGGAGAGCTAACAGCAGCTGATGAAATGGCAAGTGCCAGGCTAAAGGCAAAGAGCATATTCCTGCGAACCTTCGCCGAGATTCGTTACTGTTGAACAGGAGGAAGAACAGCTTCTTTAATAAGAAAGAAGAGAGAGCTCCCGTGAAAGCCTAAGCCTAGAGAGGAAGAAGGAAGTCGGAATAGAAGCTCTTGTCTGTGTCTGTACCTACGACCGTGGAATACTTTTTTTTTTTTCAAAGAATAACTCCAAGTGGAGAAGCGAAATATACGAGATCACAAACGTAGATTGCTCGCGGCTAAATATGAATTGAGACGAAAGCTTTATAAAGCCTTTTGTAAAGATCCCGCTCTTCCTAGTGATATGCGGGACAAACATCGTTATAAGTTGTCCAAGTTGCCAAGAAATAGTTCCTTTGCACGAGTAAGAAACCGATGTATTTCCACGGGTCGCCCTCGTTCCGTATATGAGTTTTTTAGAATTTCTCGTATCGTTTTTCGTGGATTAGCATCTCGAGGTCCTTTAATGGGCATAAAGAAATCGTCTTGGTAGCACAAACCACAAGGGTTCTCTCTGTTGCTGGTCCACAAGCAAGGTAAGTAGGTCCATTACCGGCCGGCTCCGGACCGAAAAGACCTAACGGACTAATCCCAACTCTCGGATCGGAGATGCGATGCTAACGGGGCGGGAATCTAAGTAGGGGACCTCTCTACCGCCTGTGTCTATCTCCTGTCAAGTATGCTCCCCAGACATGGACTACGTACAGGGTAGCACTTTTGGAAAGATAGAATATCACCGCGTGAACATAACATGTTGAACATAAATAAACTCCCGAGGGATCGACCACGATTCTAAATAAATAGTGGGTTGTCGGAGAACTGTTGTTCATTGGAGCGCCGGAGTGCTGAGGTTGTTCCCCTCATTGAAGTCAGAGTGTGGGACTGAGCCTTCCGAATGAGTTTTAAAGACAAAAAAGTGCAACGTTTCGTTGTAAAAACCAACGCAAATAAAATAGAATATTTACTTTTTCTCGCCCTACTTCTCAAGATAGATAGAAAAGGTTTCAGAGTTTTTATCAAGCTTTCTTAAATTCTCTCCTTTCTAAAGCGGCGCAAGGCGGCCTCCCCTCAGAACAAGGCCCACCCCTCTTTTCCCCCTTTAATGAAAGACCCTTGCCCCGCTTCCTATTCATTTGTGGGTCGGGACCCGGGGGCCTTTTTTTCTCAAGAGGTTATTTCGAGAATCAATCAACCAACCGACAAATCCGTAGCCCAGGTGACTCACAGCCTCCCTCTCGCCCAAATGAAAGAAAATGGGATGAATCAAACAAATCAAGTTGCTTTTTGTTTGATTGATTCAGGGCGCAGCGAAGCCAACTTCAATCAAGGCAGGGGGGGCAACCTTTTCCTGACGCTGAGTCATCCTATTCCAAATTAGCTATGCTAATGGAACAGGAAATTTCTGAAACTATGGACCCCCAAGAGATGAGCGAGAACCTCCAATTGCTTAGGGGTCGCACTTTGTCCCGCTTGGTGGACGAAATCTTCTCTCCTTTTAGAATTATTTCTCCCACACACCTTTGCCCCTCTTTCTTTCACCGAAGAGGAAGGAAGACTCTTCCAAGCGGACGAGACCTCAATTTCCATTAGATTAATTCCGTTGCTTGCTTTGTTGCAGCAAGATGATCAGTCCGAGAGTGCTGGAGAAAATAGAAAGAGGTAAAAATAAGATTAGGTCACCGAGCAGTCGGACGGCTCTTCAGTAACTCAGGATGAGCCCTTCGACGCTTCTTTCGCTGTATATCCCCTCTATCCTTCGGGGGTGGAAGAACGGGTATTATATATTCAATAGTGAATGGTTTCTATGTTGTAGGGCCCCAGAACGCGAAAAAGGTGGGGGAACAAGAGTTGTCACGATAGGAAAAAGGAATGGCGACTATAAGGAACCAACGATTCTCTCTTCTTAAACAACCTATATCCTCCACACTTAATCAGCATTTGATAGATTATCCAACCCCGAGCAATCTTAGTTATTGGTGGGGGTTCGGTTCGTTAGCTGGTATTTGTTTAGTCATTCAGATAGTAACTGGTGTTTTTTTAGCTATGCATTACACACCTCATGTGGATCTAGCTTTCAACAGCGTAGAACACATTATGAGAGATGTTGAAGGGGGCTGGTTGCTCCGTTATATGCATGCTAATGGGGCAAGTATGTTTCTCATTGTGGTTCACCTTCATATTTTTCGTGGTCTATATCATGCGAGTTATAGCAGTCCTAGGGAATTTGTTCGGTGTCTCGGAGTTGTAATCTTCCTATTAATGATTGTGACAGCTTTTATAGGATACGTACTACCTTGGGGTCAGATGAGCTTTTGGGGAGCTACAGTAATTACAAGCTTAGCTAGCGCCATACCTGTAGTAGGAGATAGCATAGTGACTTGGCTTTGGGGTGGTTTCTCCGTGGACAATGCCACCTTAAATCGTTTTTTTAGTCTTCATCATTTACTCCCCTTTTTTTTAGTAGGCGCCAGTCTTCTTCATCTGGCCGCATTGCATCAATATGGATCTTCTAATCCATTGGGTGTACATTCAGAGATGGATAAAATTTCTTTTTACCCTTATTTTTATGTAAAGGATCTAGTAGGTTGGGTAGCTTTTGCTATCTTTTTTTCCATTTGGATTTTTTATGCTCCTAATGTTTTGGGGCATCCCGACAATTATATACCTGCTAATCCGATGTCCACCCCGCCTCATATTGTGCCGGAATGGTATTTCCTACCGATCCATGCCATTCTTCGTAGTATACCTGACAAAGCGGGAGGTGTAGCCGCAATAGCACCCGTTTTTATATGTCTGTTAGCTTTACCTTTTTTTAAAAGTATGTATGTGCGTAGTTCAAGTTTTCGCCCCATTCACCAAGGAATATTTTGGTTGCTTTTGGCGGATTGCTTACTACTAGGTTGGATCGGATGTCAACCTGTGGAGGCACCATTTGTTACTATTGGACAAATTTCTCCTATAGTTTTCTTCTTGTTCTTTGCCATAACGCCCATTCTGGGACGAGTTGGAAGAGGAATTCCTAATTCTTACACGGATGAGACTGATCACACCTGATTAGTTAAAAATTCTGACACCAATCATTTACGAGTGAGTAAACCACCAAGAATTGACAAGCGGATGACTTTTTCAGCTATGTTGATATAGCAACGATAGGGAAAAAAGACTCCTTTTCGTCCGCTCGACAGAGTTGTTTCGTACTAGCGCATCAGAGAAAGATAGGCCAGCCAGGATGCTAAGGTAGGACGCAAGGGCTTTTGCCTATAGTCTCCGTAGATTAAACAAATTTTTAAGTATTTACATACAATTCTGGACCTTTGTAGGCCAGTAGTACCCCATCTGTTTGAGCTTAACTCGCATCTGTGCACTTCTCTATATGTATGCGCTTTAGCCTTTATTTGTGTAATTGAATATGGCAAGAGAAATCTATTTGTCTTGCTTAGGCATTTGTGCGAACCAGCCGCGAAGAAAAACGTGCAATTACTAGAGCAAATTTCAATCGAGCTTTTTATAAAAAAAAAAATGAAAGTATCGCCGTACTGTTTTTTTTCTGGGGCTTGACTTGGGCTTTCTTTATTCCATTTGTAGACTGGATCCCTTTTGTTGTCTTGAAGTTTATGGGGAACAGGGAGGGTGAGAACATAGAAGACTGATATCAATTATCAATCTTTTTCGGTACTCCCGGTATGGATGCAAGGAAAATGGATAGCGATCAATAGATACGAAGGGGAGCAGGATAAAGAATGGAACTAGATGGATGCTTGCATTAGCATTCGAGGTACCAGGAGATAAAGTCGTAGCCACAATCTGGAACATGCATGAAACGACCTACTTGAGCTAATTAAGCAAGAAACCTAATGGTTTAAAGAACTATATGCTCTCTATCGTTCGACGATAGGAATAGGTGGGAGTGAGACCCGAAACAGATAAGGAATTTACGCAAAAGCGGTGTCATCAACGCCTTGAGTTTAGGAGGAAAGCCCCTCTTTCCCATTCCTTGCTTTAGAGCGAGGCTTTCCGTTTGAATGCGGGTGCCCATAGTGACATGTTCAATCATTTCAACCAATGAGCTTTAGTTCACCGGTGGGTTATCGGTCTGTGACCATGTTGTCACTTTTCTTTTTATCTTTTTGGTTAAAATTCCAGTTCCCAGGACTGCTCGACGCCTTCCATTCGAATCAAGAGACCCACGTCTGATTATACTATGCTAATTATGCCAATGGTTACGCCCGGCCTGTGACCCAACAAGCAAGAGCACTAACTCATAATGAGCCTTGCGCCTTAGCCTTAGCATCTGTTTTCTTTCTGGGCTAAGTGAAGACTCCGTCCGACCTAAGAAAGGAATGCGAGAACCAGAGAGAGAAGGCACAGGCGATGCCCCCATACATCAGAATGCAAAAGGGCTAATGGAATTGAAACAATCAGTTGATTGGAATTCGTAGGTCTTGCCCGTGCGTCTTTGTCCAGCTGGCAGCTAAACCAAGAAGAGAATGAAGAACTAGCAGCTGCAGGAAGCAATTGAAGGCGTTCTAGTTTGTTCAATGTAGTCGAAGACCTAACAACCAACAAGACCTCTAGTTGCCCTTACTTGCCAAAGATCAGGAAGCTCTTTGTTATGAAGAAGCCACAATAAAATCAGAGGAGAATCAAGGTCTGAAGCATATATGGGTTGGCTACGGGTGGGATCCTTTAGCTATTAAATGTTGCGTGTGTAGATCCTTGACAACACAGAGGAAGTCGGAGTAAAGATGGCATAGCTTTGGCGATCATCACAAAGTTGTCCAACCGATAAGATTTTTTGAGATACTTACTTTAGGAACCAACATAGCATCATTGAGATGAAGAACATTGCCAGAACGAGATGATGCAGAGATCGTACCAATGTCTTAAATATAGAGTGGGGTGTGGTAACCGGTGAAGACGACACTTTCGCCTTGGTACGGCGAGGATGAGACAAATGTAGCCGGGTTGCTCGTCATATGATGGCTAGCCCCATAAATGTAAAAAAGCCATTGAGAATGACGCTTGGAAGATGAATACTATATACCCACGTGATTCCTTTTTTGATGCGGAGCAAAACTCGAGTTGTAAGGCTGTGGACATACGATAGCCATGTGTCCAGAGAGAATCAAAAGTATACATACCCAAGTCAATCATAGAGGAGAACCCAAGAAACTCCCATAGGATTGTTTCTGCTGCTGAGTTGAAGACCGGTGCTTTAGGTTATGAAACTAAGGCCACTTAACTTACTTGATGATTATTTTGACTATACTTCCCATAGATCTGTTGGGAAATTGTTGTCGCCATAGATCTGTGAACCGGGCACTGCACTTGAACCGCTGATGCACGAACTTGGACTGTTGTTGTTAGTCAAACAGTTACAGTTGCTGTGAGAGTCGCGTGGCAGGGAGCACACTTGACAGGAGATAGACACCGGCGGTAGAGAGAGAAAGAGGCAAGCCCCTAATTTTTAAAAGTTTGTGAGAGGCAAAACAAATAATTAGGACTTCAAAATACATAGGTTCTTTTATATGATCAGATCACTTTATATCTTGTTACCAAAGCATCTTCAAAGTCTAACCCCCATGGCAAGGGCGTTAGCTGCAAGGCAAGAAGCACATAAGCCAGGAGCCCGTAGATGTACATGGAGGATCTGTAACTGCTGGCACAGGGTTACTAGTCAACTGGTTCTAGTTCGATGGTTAGGGAGGACTTTATGCGTAATAGAGTTCGAATCTTATCCAAATAGATGGCTTCTCCCGCTGCTCCTGTTTATGTCGCCACCTATGCCACCCATGCCTATGCTTCTTTTGGTTCCCCTTTTTGATCATTTTGAGTTAGGGGGAGTGCTGCTACCTGTTAAAAATATTTTGGTAAAAAAAAGGGCTTGAAGACCCTACCGCATTCCGGCCCCGAGGCCTTCAATTGGTCCTATCTCTGGCATGGCACTTGAAAGTCTGCAGCACTCGAAAGCTGGGAAACGAAAGAAAGTAAATAGCTTTCCTTTACTTCCCGAGGTTCCTTTGACCAATCATACAAAGAAAGGTGCGAATTCGGAGAGTCTGGTTCTGGAAAAAAGGCTTGACGCGTTAGAGCAACAGCTAGAAGAACAACCGATTTCATATCAGTCCTTCCTCTTCAAGAGCCGATCCCTATTTTTATTTGTTCAGATAGAATGATTAGATTTAACAAACTAACAGCAAATCAAAATTTACTTTATTTTTTTATTTATTTGCACTTGACCATACTTTGGGTCACAAGAAGAAACCCCGGTGGTGGATCAGAGCGAGGGGGCCTCGGAGGACGGATTAAGCATGTGGTCAGGGACCCTCAATTCCTCCTTAATAAATAGAGGGGTATACCTCATAACAATCCAATCCATATCAAGAAATTACTTAAGAGATGTGACATGTGTGCGTCAATGAGTGCCCGGTTTACCATGTTCTACCACTGCAGGGCTCAATCATGCTAGTTAGGCGCTATGCTTAACCCTTAACATAGACAATTCCAATTCGAAAGGACCCACTGCGCTTAACACAGCGGACTTCGTCTATGGGCATTGTAGAAAGGATAGAACATGACCCTAATCGTTCTTCTCGGATACCCTTTTTTTTCATTGTCGGAGCGTTAATGACTCTAGGTCTTTCGCTCTTGCTTGCTCTATTTCAACTACGATTTCCGTCTTTTTGGGAGTACCATACAAGCCATACTACTCTCGAGAGGACTGAATATCCTGTTACGTCGGGTCCCATGGGGTGCTCACTTTTTTTAAGAATTTAAAAAATCGACAACAACTTACTAATTGGGACTTATGAATGCATGGTGACTTCCCCAAGTTCGGAGATTCAAGTCGGATCCGACTCAATGGGAAGTGCGAGGGGGGGGGGGGGGTTGCAGTAGGGGCTCAGGTTGGACGTCTTTCGACGTAGATGTTTTTGCCGAGATAGATGAGGAAGACCAAGAGATAGTCGAATCACACCCTCAACACGCCCCCCAAGCTCCCTTGTTTGAAGTGCCGGACGAGGAGGTTCCCCAGGATTCCATTTTGAATGGCCTGGAGGCGGGTCCGGTACTCGACGATGCCCAACGAAAAGAAGAGTTAGAAAGAAGGTTGGGTGCCTGCCTTCTTTTTTAAAACAGGGTAAAGCCTGGGGGATGAAAGGGTTCATGAGTGCTTTCAATTGACGATCAAAAAGCAACTCGATGTTGAAAAACGAGTAGAAGCCGCTCTCCAAAATTGGGGGATGCCGCCCGACGAACTCTTTCAACGGCGTCACGAGCTTCGAAACCAACTGTTCTATTATCGCTCGAAGGAGGGGGAGGCGCTAAAAGTAAGTACCCTAGAGGGCTACTTGCGCCAATTTTGCGAAAAAAAGGCTTTTTTTTTTTTAAGTGATGTTTACAGGCGCCTTAGTAAAGCGCTAGACTGGCTGCCTAGGGCGGGTTGAATGAGCTCTATTGTGGATGTTCCTGCGGGAAAGTCCCTGTTGATGGCCCGAAAGTACCAGCTGTCGTTGGCAGCAGCAGCAGGGGAAGGGGGTTGTTAGAAAAGGAGAGTGGGTGAGGCGGGCTAATATTCCATTCGAAGTAAGGTAAGAGGATTCGATCTTGCACCATCTTCAACTCTTCTCGGGATCCGGAGTTTTTCGAAAAAAGGTCCCATCCTTCAATATCATGATTGGGTCGACCAGGCCAGATCATGAGTTAAATATCACGATCGGGTCGACCAGGCCAGATCCTGAATGAATAGAAAATCGAAAACGTACATAGCTGTTCCAGCTGAAATACTTGGAATAATTCTACCACTTTTACTAGGAGTAGCCTTTTTAGTGCTAGCTGAACGTAAAGTAATGGCTTTTGTGCAACGTCGAAAGGGTCCTGATGTAGTGGGATCGTTCGGATTGTTACAACCTCTAGCAGATGGTTTGAAATTGATTCTAAAAGAACCTATTTCACCAAGTAGTGCTAATTTCTCCCTTTTTAGAATGGCTCCAGTGGCTACATTTATGTTAAGTCTGGTCGCTCGGGCCGTTGTACCTTTTGATTATGGTATGGTATTGTCAGATCCGAACATAGGGCTACTTTATTTGTTTGCCATATCTTCGCTAGGTGTTTATGGAATTATTACAGCAGGTCGGTCTAGTAATTAGGGGGCGGCCGTTCGGTCGCCTATGATACTAGGACCAATAGGTAAAAAATGGGTTTGTGCCGTAGGTGTTGAACGATCTACTCTACACAGGTGTGGGCAACCAGGGCTAGGGCTCATAAACCCTTTCTTTCATTTATCAGTAGGGCCCTGGTCGGTTACTTTTCCGGGCCGGGATCGAGTTGTGGAAGTTATAAAAAAGAGATCTTTCTCATCGCATCTCAGAGAAAGAGTCTTGGTAGCTTGTCAAGCTGGCCTATATATATATTATATAAGATTCGCTGTCTTTTAACCGGCTGTTCTTCTTTGTCAACGCTACTAAGGCGACCGGTTAGGGAGCGCCTACAACACAACTGAAAGAGTTTGAGAATGGGTTATTAAAAAAGGAAAAGGCCCTACAACGTTGACTGACAATGACAAAGGCTTGCGAAACGTTGTAGGGCCTGAGGCCCCCTGCGAATCCGTAAATCTGAAGAGCATGCCGCAACAAAAGGATGGTCCCCTATACATTTCATTCTTTCCGGAAGGGAAAGAAAAGTACCCCCCATCATGGTGAACCTCTCCTTGTGATCGGGATGAGGTAGATGCCTCCCAGCCGGGGGGCGGATCGAATCGGAGTTTCCTTAGGTAGCCACCGACCTACAGTTATCCTTAAACTTCCGTGCTTGGTGGAAAAGAAGCGAACAAAGGTACGCTCGCTTGCTGTCTTGTTCTCTGCCGCGAACTGGGATCGCTCGCCAGATAGGTCAGATTGGAGCAACATTTTTTGAGAACAGATTACCCATCTTGGGGGACAAGGGGCGGAACGACCTCTCGATCTACTTACTGCAGCCCAGG
This sequence comes from Chamaenerion angustifolium, assembly GCA_946814005.1. Lineage (NCBI taxonomy): Eukaryota > Viridiplantae > Streptophyta > Magnoliopsida > Myrtales > Onagraceae > Chamaenerion > Chamaenerion angustifolium. Next base: position 77,576 of record OX328283.1, read on the forward strand.
AATAAAAACGTCGTCTAGGCGTTCCCTCTTGCTCCGATCTCCCCTACGCCTAGGACGTTGTCTGGGCCAAGAGCCATAGTTAGTTGCTGTTTCCATTTGGTTGTTTTTTTCTCGTTGTTGATACCGGCAAGACCCAGCCAGATGATGTCTGCTGGTTGGTAGTTAGAGGACTTTTAGTACCTGCCTACCCAATAGGGGGCGCTGATTAAAAAACAATCATTTTATTTTTTTTCTTGCTCTCCCAACGCAGCGGGAAAGGAGTCTATCTATCTGCCTAGCTTTGGTAGATTTCCCCCAACGCAATCCAAAGAAATTCCACGAATCCCTTGGTGGATAAGTCCGACGACTCAGCAGCAGTGCGGAATGGAGTTTATCGTCCGGTGGATCTGATCTATAGTTAGGGTGCAATACATACCAAAAGGTTCGAAGAAGGAAGGCTTTAAGAGTATATAACCAACCCTTCTTTATTTTATAACATTTTCACATTAGTGAAGCGGCTGGATGCATAAGGGAAGTGCACGTTTGTGAGACCAACGTCGGGATGCATAGGGGAGTCAACCTACGAGCACGGAAGAGCGTGGTACCGCTGCCCCTCTCTAAGTAAAGGTAAAGTATCTCCTTCAGCTAGAATGGTTGGAAATTGAAAGAAGCGGAAAAGGGTCAAAGGCGGTTGCTAGCATCGAAGAGAGCCGTCATCGACGAGAAAGTGGGAGTTCGGACTTGGCGAACGAGCTCTTGCCGCGGGGGAGGAAAGGGGGGCAGGCAAAAAAAGCATTCTGGTGGTTGATAGTGGAGCAAAGGTTGGATAAAACATGGATAGGCATGCCAACTCATCCAAAAGGATTAGAAAGAGGAAGGGATCGACCCCGCTTTCCCCTGTCAATTGCTGCCAATTCCTCCGTGCTTTCTCTTTCGACTGTCAATGGGTTAGGCCTACGGTTCAATGCTCCCACAGTTCATCGAACATTCTTCCGAACACTGCACAGAGATATGTGCCACACTATGTCAATACTCAAGCACCTAGTAATAAAAATAAATATAGTTAATATATAGGGATCTCTAACCGAACAAGATCCCGAGAGAAGAAGAAGTACATCGAATCGGAAACAGAGTGTGAACTCAGGGAAAGCCCTCGATAGAACAGCATTCCGCGAAAGGATGTGTGCGAAACGACTAGTTCGGGTTGCTATGATCAAATCAGACACAGGATCGGGAAGCGGATCCAACTCTAAATGGTGTAACCAATCTTTCTTATGATTCCGCCCAATCTGATGATGCCTATTCTGGTACATCAGATTACCTTCCTTATGGGATTTATCCCGCTTCTAGGTCTTACCTATCTTTGGAGCTTGCGTCCGAGTCCTGCTTACGAGACTATACTTTAAGCCATTTCTTCTTCTGTCGACTAAGCCCTTTCTGACCTAGCTTCCGGATTTGCTGATTTGGGGTGAACCCCTTCTTCGCATGAGCTTTATTTCCAAACAGAGGTACATATTCTCTAATTGAGTGATGTTAACGTGTCTCCGGATCCCTCCCTAAGAGGGGTTTGGCGTCCAAACTCACTATATATATATCGGGCTATCGGTTGACACTTGCTGCTTACTAACTATATCTGGTCGGTCCGCTCAATCCCAAAGAGGAATGGACTCGAGTCTGGACCTTCTCACCCTCAGGCTCGCAACGAATTGTGACCAGAAGAAAGGAATTGGCAAGAACCCTCGACCCTCTGGAAACATCATATTATTCAAAGCCAGTCTCGGCGGGGGGGTTAGCGCAGAACGAAGGGAGGAGAAACATCTGGTTAACAGGTGGAACCGAAAACCCTTAATATATAGTTTTTGAGCACACCGCAATTGGAAAACGTGACTGGGGGAATCCCAGATGAGGTCGACTCGGAATCAGCAAACTTAGAAGGAAGGGCGAGGTTACGTGGAACGAACTAGAAAACTTAACTTAACACATTGCAAATCTTGTGTTTGGCATATTGAGAGCGCTCAACGGTAACATAAAAAAGTTTGCAATAACCCGGCTTTTTTCGATGTTTTTTGCTTATTTAGCGCGTAAACACAATTTTACGTATCTTACGCAATTAAGTGAAAGGTTCTCAAAAACAGGATCTCATTCACTAATACAGCCCGAGGGCAGGGCAGGGCAAAGACGATAGAAAGCCTAACAATCTCGAGACCGGCCTTTAGTTCCTCGATCGAAAGAATACCTTAATTGCATCCATCTCGAACAGCTCTTCCACATAGCCGAGATATACAGAAAACAACTGTACACTAAACCGCATATAGATTTATATTTTCGGACGTGAATCCAGGAAGGTAGATAGCCCAACCACTCAAATAGGGGAGGGGACTACTTCATTTATTAATCAAATACAGTTGCACACCAATACAGATGTATAAAGACGGATGTCTCAAGAAAGCAGAGAGAGGTATGAAGTCATACCCGGGCGCGGGCGTCGAATAGGACGGTGCCGAGAGCAAGTGGTAAGGTGGGATGCGCGGCTAGACAGAAGGTGAACCCTCCTAAAATCCTACTAACTAGAAGGGTGGGTGGGCTAAAGCACTTCTTTGTAGACGATCTCTCTCGTATAACAGGACTGAGTCAAAGGCTTGGCTATTTGAGCTAGGCTGGATGAGGACCTTCGTTGGTTGGCATGGATGTTCCCCAAATTGCAGAATTGAGAAGGGGCGAGAAGGCAGCTGCTTTTGAGTTGTCGTCTGCCTTTCTTCTGCCCATTATGATGAGCTTTTTTACGAGTCTTCTGTCCTTGCAAGGGAGTTGGGATACCCAGAAATGGTCTCAAAGATCGATTTCATGCTTTCTAACGATGCTTCTGCTAACCTCTCGGCTCAGACTTGTAATCCCATCACCGGCAAGGGCATACAACGATAGCTAAGTTGCCAGTTACCACTTTCTTCATCCCGGTCTGCTGTTCGCGAGTCAGCTTCACTTCATCTGATTCCCAATTGTCTGGCTTACGTGCTAACAGCTATTCTTTGTCAGAGGTACCGTCACATGCTTTTCATGCACGTTTAACCAGCTGGGTCATTCTTCATCCAAGTTGGTAAAGTAGGTTGACGACTCATCGTCTTCCCTCTGGGGATGACTATGGATTAGCCCGCCGTAGCTTGGGGTCTTTCAAGGCGCGTGACTCAAAGCTTTGATTCTCATTCCAGAACTCCTCTCCTTTCAGTCGATCGAGTGGCTTTCACTCTTCTCCTCTTGTTGATTCATGACATCACCTACCGGATTGGTCTGATTCCAACCAGAGAGCAAGGATGCACCGAAGGTAACCAATCGAGCCTGTCAACCATGCGTTTAAAGCCAGTCCCTAGATGTCTCCTAGCGAATATAGTATGAACCCGGGCTAAAATCGACCCCTTTCAATGCTACAAGATCAACAACCTTCCATAGAAGACCAAAGCGGACCAATTGTGGATCGGTCCGCGTGACCTTCCAGTTCCGGTTAATCACTGGAGCAGAGAAGAACTCTTCGATCGTAACTTCGCAGGTAAGTGCGGTACCTTAGTACCAACGACAGTACCGTAACCAATCACGAACCCATCCTCGTTGGACGGACCACTCGAGGAAGTCCGAATGTTTATGAGTAAGGGCCCGACTTCAAATAATTCAAAGGTCTCAGTGAAAGCTCCCTTGGTTTCATCTCGCGTCTAAGGAGATCCATAATGATTCCTCTTAGATACGGGTTCCGTGGATTCCCTCGTCCAAGCCAAAGCTCGAACGGGAGTCTCTGTTTAGTGTACATAGCCATAACCCTCTCGAAGTGAAGGTTACGACTATGGTAAAAAGTAGCTCATTTTGGAAAGCCCGCTCCTCCTACACGTGCAAGTGTTGATAAACGCAACCACGGGTAGAGGGATTGGACTGACATCAATCCAAATGGATGGAAGGAGTTCAAGAGTATCTTGATTGAGATTGGACAACAATCCTTACTCAATCGAGATACTCGAAATCGTTTAGCAAACTCGGCCGAACCTGTGTGAGAAATCAAGGATTTTGGATAGGATATTGTTTGTAAGTCCAAGATTTCCCAACGCCTGTTCGTACACCTCAGCTACGGCCTGATCGGCGATGACAACATCATCACCAAGTACTGCGTACCTGTCAAACACCATACCAGGGTACACCTGTTCTGCACTCCACCATATCAAAATATGATGTGAGAGCGCAAATAGTGGCCAAGATCCGTGATACCCGAGAGGTTGTCCAGCTACAAAACAGACTTTAGAATGATTTCGCAACAAAAAAAATGAACTTAAAAAAAAAACTCTTTGACGCCAGTGCAGAATTAACCACACTGTAAGCGAACGACCGATCGAAACAAGTTTGAATAACTTCAAATAGGAGTACCAAAGGCCACCTATCTGTGGCGGACTTCAAATCGAAGGAATAGCAAACTGCCTCGCCAACTAGTCTATCAAGCGGTCTGTACTGATCGAAGGTACCATCACATGGTAACCGACGGAGTACTGCCATCAACCAATCATGGACTGGTCGAAGCAACCGCTGATTGCCATAGTTACCAATGGCGAATAAATATTCTCCTCTTGCTACCCTCTTCAACACTCTTGCCTACTCGGGGATTGGTGGAACACCCAAGTCGTCGCGAGATAGTAACCGAGGACCAATCCTGGTCTCGAACCAATCGTTGTCCCACCCAGAGAATAATTTCTTCAGTTGGTCGAACGCGAACCGAACTCGAGGTGCACTGTATGGGGTCGAAGCCAGTGTGTTGTTACGATGATCTCTTTCATAAGGAAAGAACAAGATGCGCAAGTACGAGCTTGAAGTGTCCATAAGCTTGAAGCATATAGGGGCGAGTTTACGAGCCCTTATTAGTAAATTAGTAAAGTAAAGCTCCAAAAAACGAGAGATTAACCTGCCGTGCGGATCTGACTAAGGAAAGATCTACTCCGAAAGATCAGAAAAACAAGAGCGTTTGATCTACTAATAGCGGCATAAAAACAGCAACTATACTGGCATTTGCTCCAACCGTCGCAAGACGCATTTTTGAGACATAGTGATCCATACTCTCTGTCGGGGACCTAGGCTTATGGCACCCCCTATCTCAACAAGGCTGTTCAAAATAAATATCTCTTTCTTCCGGCACAGTGTCTTCGACAAATCGTTGTCTCAGTCTCTGTCTCATCTCTGGTCCTGTGGTTTAGTCACCTTAGTCCAGTGTATTAGAAAAATCTGTCTTTCCGAGACAGTTGGAGTTAGACTCTGCCTTGATATATGAGCAAGGTCAAAGCATAAAAACCAAAGCGAATCTCGTTCAACCTTGCTCCTCGGCCTTCTTTAAAGCCTTGTGAGTCCCATCCCATCAGAACCAAACACTGAAACGGGACTAGCCCCGGTTAGGCGGAGATCAAAGGATGCGCGGAGCTCAATCCTTTTTTTGTTGGTTCGGGAATCATACATCCCAACTCTGTGAGTCGAGAAAGATTTCCATCGCTGGCGAACTTGGAGCAGAAAGCGAAATTCAAAAAGAGGGAAAACCCCTCGTTCGATAGAAGGAGTGAGACTATACCCAACTCTATGAAAGACCAGTTTAGAGGGAAGCACCAGCCCCTTTCTTCAACATAGGGGACATGGAACCAACGATTTCACTATATACTTTCCCATTACTTCTTACCAGGAAAAGGCATACCAAAGATTTTGGGAAAGACACATTGAAATGGAAGTTCGAGGAGTAGGCGCCTGTGTTGGCTAGTTCTCATTAGCTCTTTGTCTTTCTAGCCGCTTTCCTTGCTTCGCCGTACCTAAGAATGGGCTTACTGACTAAGTCACTTAAGGTTTGGAACCCTACAGCGCCGGCGAGAAAGACCTGGATAAAACGAGGGGCATGTCAGATATGGTATCCCACCATAGAAATCGGGATAGCAGCTATCCTAACAGAAGAAGACGACTGCGCCTATGCCTTGAACTACCAGGATGAGCGCGCTAGGGCGAAAGCCGTATAGCGGTTGGCTAGCGAAGAAAATCCGGTACACAAAGATTTGTGATTTATGAAAGATCGGTAATTTAAGCCAAAAAATAAGGTGTTTATGCGACTTGTGTCCTTCTTTTGATCCTACGAAAAGGGAGAAAGCTCCTCAACAAACTACTTCATAGTAGGGGGAGCTCATCCCTCGCTTCTTCCCTTGCTTGTGCTTAGTCTCACTCTTCCTTTTTCTGCCTCTTTCGGTTAGCGGGACTCAGAGGCAAAGGCTATCAGACAAGGTGGAACAAACGACCCTTATTGGAATTTGAGTCTGGTGACCACTGCACCGCTATAGATACTATATACCACAGTCAGGGTGAGAACAACATTAGTCGGGGTAGTCACCTATGCATCGTATAATGATACAAGCGTTATGAATAGATTTCCGTTATGATTGCAGCGAAATTCTTCACTACTCAAACATGTGCTGTAAGCTGAAGGAGAGGTGCTACAAGCGTAGTCTAGACGAAGCTAGGTAGAACGAGTAGCACTACATGGTAAGAGATGCTTTTTCTCTCCCGTCACTTAGGCTTTCCGCTCCTATAATGACCTCTGGGATGATTCAGGTGGATAAGATATGAAATGGAGCTTCTTTGTTTGACATTTCCACGTGTTTGGTGTAATCAGTTGGCTTGCCTCCAGATCTCAGGGTGAAAGTTGCCCCTGTTCAGTGTAACTTATAGCATTAGTCAACTCGCTTTGCGTGAAAGGAAAGCGGTTCTAGAACGAGTCTATTCAATGCTTGAGGGAAGCAGCGAGTAAGAAGTCACAATGATCCACTCTGGGCATAGACCAAGCCCGGTCAGTAGACCAGAGCAAAGTAGACACTCTACCCACTGTTTTGGGATGCAAGCAAATATCCTCACTTCGGTGTCAGGAATGAAAAAAATCTTTTAGTTCAATCCGCAGGTATGAACTAAACGAGTCGAGATGTATGTAGTGCTCTTTCATTCACATTGGTGAGGGAGAGAGGCTCAGCAAAGTTCCCGCTTTCCTTTATTCCGCATGGTTCGTCGTGTCCAAGACGAAGATTCCTGTGGGATTGAATCATTACTTTGGGTAAGGGAATGACCAGCCTAGCCTAGGAAAATGGAAGAAGTCGTTCTGTATCATATATCATAAAGAGATGGATTGACTGAACAAGGGCTGCCGGCCTACTGGGTAGGTCACCAATTGCAGATGTTCTTTCTTTGATTCGGTAGTTGTAAAAACGAGCCTGACTTACGGTAGGCAGCAGTTCTGAGCTGTGCCCGCTTTGTGAACTCCACAAAAGATGGAACGTGGCGTATGTGCGTTGATAGTCGGGCCATTAACCGGATCACCATCAAATACCGGTTCCCGATTCCTAGGATTGATGATATGTTCGACATGCTCGCTGGAGCTCAAGTATTTTCCAAGATCGACCTTCGAAGTGGGTACCATCAAATCCGGATCAAGCCGGGTGATGAGTGGAAGACCGCCTTGTTGACTCGAGAAGGCTTGTATGAGTGGCTTACCATACCTGTTGTAACTTCCCCGGCCTAAGACTTTTAAGTGATGGGGATGTCTCCGTTCTTGACTGACTCCTTATTTAAGCAAAGGGGAAAGCACTTCTTCCTTGTATTTGTTAGGGATCCAGAAATTTCGTAACATAGAGTCAGAAAGTAAAGTGGGGACGACGCCATAGCTTGCTTCTTTTGTCTTTGAAATAGGACCTGTTGTCAAAGAAAGAGTGGGGGATTGTCCTCTTTATCCAGTCCTGAGGCGAGGCTAAGCAGCAGTTGTGGAAGGATCTCATGCTGCTGTGTGACCCTTAGAACATAGTTCAGGAAGTAAATCACTCGATACAGTTCGGTGAAGTCACTCGAGGGAGTCCCTCGGGGAAGGAAGTCACCTCGGCTGATGTGCAAGTTGAGGTATGACCCAAACTCGACCTTTGTCAATGGTATATTCATATATAATAGAACCTTTCCTCGGCCCTCTTCTGCAAAGAGGAGGAATGCCGCTACCGGGAGATAAATATGGGCCAAAACAAGAAAATTGGAACGAATCGCGAGAAGAACTGTCCTTTAAACGCAATTGCAAAAGATAAGATATACACTCCTTTTATTGTCTCGCTCCGCCTTTTACTTAAGGGGGAATGCTCTTCATCCCGCTGTTGGTTCTCCTCGCACATCTCAACCTCGGATCCTTGCCCTCCACATCATGACTTTCTGGCTCGCTCACAGGCATAGTAGCAAAAGAAGTTGAGTTCTCTAGCGGTGCCGAAGTTGAGCTATTTAGACATCTTCTTTACTTCACTCAATTTCCCGGGAAAAGATATAGTTGGATTCCTGCTTTTAAGAAGAATCGTAATGCGTTCAGTTCAGGGTCCGAAGGAGATTGGTATGAAAGCCAGTCCGCTCCCCCTTTTTGAGGGGTTTGGCTGACTCACTTGATTCTTGCTTGCGGGTTTAGCGCATACAAGATAGATTGATTCTCGCTGAACAACAGAATTGGTAACGCGAGAGTGGGGTTTAGGTAACCTATCTTAAGGGGTCTATTCAACCGCAAGCTTCTTCTGTCGAGGTTTCTACCCCATCCGATGTCCCTTCTCCAAGGCTGACCTGAGGGAGAGGAGTGAAAGCAGCTCGACCATACGGCCTTTAGGTGCTCGACTGGTTGTTCGTAGATGCTCGACCCCAATGAATTAAGAAGGGGGAGAGGAGCCTCCTCGGTGGGTGTCACAGGGTCCTTGTACGGGGCCAAACTGATCGCCTCAAAGGTACCTGCGCGGCGTAGTTGCACCACCCACTACCAGCCTAGACAAACACTGCTGATACAGTGATCAGCACACACGCGGAAGCAACACAACACACATACACGACCAATGCACTAGCAATGGTCAGCACGCACGCGGAAGCAAGACAGCACTAGCAAGCACACGACATTCCCACTATCATGGAAGACTTAATCCACTCTCACTGGTGCAAAGCCCTTCACACCAAGTGCACAACACGTACACCCAATACACCACACATGTGAGTTGGATCTACAACACTCTGATCCTTACTCCCACACTGAAGTGACCTTCATCCACGACTCACAGTCATGTACACAATGCTTGCCCACACACTTGCACATTTGCACACCTATACATGCTGAGCCTACACATGCTTTTAACACACGTTCGACCATCTCGTCATTCTTCATCCAAGTTGGTAAAGTAGGTTGCCGGCTCAACTAATGACCTCTGGGTGGATTCTGACATAACCTCAGCTTGGACCTTGACAACCAAATGTTGTAACGAAGCCAACTGTCGTCAGGGACCTGCTTTTTGGCTATTCCGATGAGCTTACTTATTCTTCTGTTTCAGACGGGGTCTTTCCCGCAGTCGTGATACCTGCATGAGAACCTATCGTAACCCTGCTTCTCACTGCTCCTGGATGGCCTTTAGCTTCAATTACGGATTGATTTTCCTATTGACGAGTGATGTTGGCTTTTGCTGTATCATAGTATGTAACATGAGACTTTAGCTCTTGTTGGCCTTTTTAGCAGCACGCTATGTTCTTGTGCATCAGTCTTGCTTTGCCTCGCCATGCCACTAGATCCATAATGACCGGCGAGTCGGAACATGTACGAATAGTTCCACGCGGAGCGCCGGACCGGCCTATCGAAGAAAGAGATCATTGAGCCTATTTATTTAGCCGAGCTAAGGTTTGGAAATGGCCGGATTAGCATCCTACAGGCCCTGACAAGACCTGAAACAAAGGTGTACGTACAACAAAAAATAGACTGGTGTAGGCCTTTACTTGCCACACCAACCCTCCTTCTCATCTATCTTGACCGGGAAAGTGGATGCTCGGACAGCAAGACTCGCGCTATGGTGCTTAAGCAAGCCTTTCATGTCGGATAAGGGTCTTGGTTGGAGGACGTGCCATAAGACAGGAAGATGGCTTAGACATGCTTCCAACCCACGTACAACTAGTGGGATGTGTCCTGAGCCATGAATAAATAAACAAAGCTTCTTGCCTACTGTAAATGCCCTTACAGGCGAGTTCCATTAAACTATGTTTCAAAAGGGTTCACAGCAGAGAGCAACCTGCGACCAGATGCTTTATAGCTCTTCGTCCTGCACAAGCATTTGGCACACCTCATTATGTACGAGGAGATTCACAGAGATTGTGCATAGCGGAGTCAGAAAAAGGCGAAGCGCTGGGCTACCTGCTTTCGAGGATAACTCTAAAATAAGCACACTAGAAGGTGTGCATGAGCAAACTATTTTAAACTTGTAAGAGCGTAGTCCTCTTTCCGTTAACCGGACCTTCGCATTAATGGCTACTTTACTTGGTTCGTTCCTCTTCCTTCACCAGTCGAGCTACTTTTCTCGTTCCTCTCTCTTTTCGTTCGCACTATCCCACCATTTTCTGGTGTAGTTAGCTGCGGACGAGGGCCAAGATGAGAGAAAACCAAAAGTCCAGACCTAATTCAACCAAACTGTGGGAACTGTTCTGATCGAGTAGGGGCAAGGAAGACATTACATCCGAGCCCAAACTAAATCCAAGCATAAGCCGCCTCTTTATTGAATAGCAACTCAATGAGTTGTTTCTGTACTTACGGAAAGGATCAGTAGTAGAAGACAGATATCATAAGAGAAGAGATCTTTCGACCAATTAAAGGCCTTACTGATAGAGGTTTTCCAGCTGGTGCTTTCAAGCCTACGTTTGCTGGAATGACTGATCTGATTCCAAAGCAGGCTGTAGTTGTGACTGATTGGCACTGATTCCGCTTCCCTCCGATTTCGATCTGCTAGCAACTCCGATAGTGTTACCAATTCCCTCTCTTTGACGGCCAAGCAAGAAGGGTCGCCCACCCATTTGTTGCTCGATGAAACGATCCAGATGACCATGTTTTATGACTCTATTCCTGTCTACTGGAGACACGAGTAGACAGATGGTACAGAGGCCTGCCCGCGACAACGAGATATCTTCTCATTTCGAATCAAATAAAGCGAGAACCTAATCTTTCTTTATTGACTGGATAGGGATACGCATTCGAATCATTGATCTACTGATTGAGTACGAACGGAGAAGCTCTTTATGTTTTTAAATGAAAAAGCATTTATACGTGGAAATGACTCCGCTCTTCTTGCTCCACCAATAAGCTCCCGTAGCAATAGTAGTCCCTGTGTTAGCATCTTAGGAAGCCGTGATATGAGTTGCATCTCTGTCCATGTGAGGCCGGCGATATGGATGAAATGTATCCCCGTCCGTGGTAGGAATCCAGACAAGCGCTACTTTCAGGCTTTACTAAAAGAATGCCCGGCTCTTAGTCGCTGTGAAGGAGTGGGCGAATAAACATCCGGCAAAGGCACAGCTAACGCACGGGAGCAGCATAAATGAATTGTCTTAGGAGCCAGTAGTCTCATTTTGGCTTCTTTTTTAGAGGGATTAGCAGTTGGCTCAGTAAGGTCGGAGCCTTCGGGAGAATCACCATTTATCGGGCCCACATTAGAAGGGTCAGCCTTCCAATCTTTCAGGCACCTGTGTGAGCTAGTTAGACTAGCAACTTGCTGCTTCATTGGTTGATCCTCATGTTTTCGATCTCCGGCTACCAAGCTCCAATCTCATTCTATTTAATTAAAGTACTGGCGCGCTGTTAGCCAACTAGTCCGGGAATTAGAATACTACCAAACTTCCCACCTTCCGTTCTTGCCTTTTTTCCACTCTGTCAGTAACGTTTAGGTAAGCTTCTTTATTTCGAGATCCAGTCCGGTGAGGGTCCGGAAAAGAACTAAAAAAGCAGCGCTCTTTACAAGACAAGAAAAGGCTTTTAAACGACCACAACTCAACAACGAACAAACTACCGAAAAAAGGACCTCCGGACATAGATGTCAATTTTGTTCCCTTCCAACTTCGTACGTTAAGGTACATCTCTGACATCAGCTGATGAGGCAGTCGTAAACAGAAAAAATTTCTTTATTATGACGACAACCGGTATGGTTCGCATCATTGGCGGACGGTGGCGTGCTGCCATGTTTTACTTTTGAGGTCTCCCTTCAACACCTTAAGAAGGGACTTTCTAACGCTTTAGGGCGAAGGCTAAACCTAACTTTTTTTTCCTAGCTCAACAGATTGCAAGTACTGATTACTGATGGCATTCTTAGTCTTGTTGTGAAAGTCCTTAGGATCGCTTTGCCTAAGGGTTAGGGTCGGAAATAAATTATCCTTTATTTTAGATCAACTCTACTCATGAACACTTAGTACTTCGATGCCGACCTCTTCCCTATTAGGGAGTGTTCCTCAAAGACACCATTTTACAATCCACATCCACAACAAGATAGATAGAATTCCAGGAATATTTTTCCATAATTCGTGTCGCATTCTTTCGGAATTTCCTGATTCTGATGCAATCTTTTTTACATTGATTTGCTGATGAAGTGCCTTTCTGC
>OX328283.1:95000-115000 GCA_946814005.1 Chamaenerion angustifolium
AGGAACAGAAGTCCGTCAACTAAACCAGTCCGGACCTACCGAGCGTTCTTGGAAAGGCATGAAACGGGAAGGGGGTAGCAAGCCAAGCAGAGGAAAGCCCAAAGAAGATTTGAAAACAAAGCATGGAATGTCACCTCCTTCATCGGGAAACTAGAAAGTCATGAGCCATAGGTAGATAAATCATGAACGAGCGGGGAAGGAGGATCATATCGGAGATCGGGGAAGTAGGCCTGAAGCCAGAGTTGCAATAGCCAAAGCGGCCCCGGAAAACCAAGGACTTCTCAAAAACCTCATTCATACCTCGGTAAAGAGTTGAAAGGGCTAAGGGGGCCAATGCCACCCTCGACCACTATGGAGAACCTTTGCCAGGTCTACGAAGTCGGCTGTCATAGCAAGAGTAGGAGAGCTGCAGAGGTATCGGTTCAACCAACAAGACAAGAAGCTTATATGCTTTTCTTCAGAAATAGAAGAATCGGATTTCATGCAAGTATCTATGAAGGTACCATAGGCCGTTATGAGGCCAGGCTTCCCCGCCGATTTTGGCCTATGGTTAGTATTCGATATCAGGGACAGACATTCCCGCAGTTGCAGTCTCTCCTGTACAAGGAAGGCCGGTCAGAGCCACGACATCCATCATCGTCGGAACCATGGCACCCACACGAAAGTGGAATGACTGTTCAGCCGGACACCAAAACTGTTGAGTAGCGGAGATCAGCGGTTTGTGACTCGGAGGGGTGTTCAGGCTCATCATAATAGCATAAAAAAGATATCATTTTTTCAAATCCTCTCCGGGGACTCAGACGCTTTACCCAGGAAGCCCAATTGTCTAAGGGGATGGGCCCAGCCCTAAAGATTTTACCAACAGAAGAACCACTGACAGACCATTCAAGGAAAGGGAGAGACGAAGAGAGGTTAGGAAAGAACTGGGGGAACTCTGATGGTGCAGGTCCGGATGAAATCACTGAGGTCATCCCTGGCAATCATCCAATAGTTGCTGATTCTGACCAGGAAACCTCCACTCCAGGAAGTATCATCGAGCATCTTTTCCTTCTAACAACCATTCCATCTATTGATGACTCATCCCTCGCCTTTTTAGGAAAGACCTTGAAAACGTCCTGAACCAGATTGACCCCGCTGAGACGGTTAAGATCTATTTTGGAAGAAGGAAGGTCCTACCATCCTATCGCGTATTAAAGAATCTCATAATAGAGTATTTCCATCGAGCTGGGAATCCTTTGCATGATTGGAGATCGGATCTTCAGAATCGGGAGAAGATCGTCACGCTGGGGAGGGGCATGACAAGATCTTTCTTTTTAGCTTTGTTTGCAACTTGGTAGTCCTACTTTGATTGAGCGATTCCGTCGCTAGCCCTTGTTGGCTTTAAGGCCTTTCTACAACTATTTTTTGTCTCATCCTTCTTTCCCTTCCGTAGAGCGATCTGACGAAACATCTGGAAACATAGATAGATCTATCATCATATACAAATAGATCCTAATGATGTGATGACCGGAGGCTCTTTTCACTGCAAACCAAGTCAATCTGTCCGTAAGCCCTTTCCTTTACACTGTTGGAGAGAGCCTCTGAAGAATCTCATATTCCATTCTTTTGCTTCTTCCTTTTCAAGCGCCTTAGTCAAGCCAGAAGGCTCAGCCCTTTCTTTTTGACAATGCTCGACTCGTACGTACCATGACATCCACGTTGACGAAATAACGTCTTTTTGTCTTTTCACCCAAATGGTATCGCCAAGGTGCTCGAAAGGGGAAGATTTTTCCAAACAGCGGTAAAAAGGTAACGACCTGCTTTCCCTTCATATCGGCCCTCGAAAGCATCCCTTTTTGTTGGGGGCGGCTGGCAGTGAGTACGTACGAGCCGCTACTAGAAGGATAGCATGCTTGAAAGACCCTGGCCATAAACCAAGACCAAAAAGACCATCTCCAACTGCCTCCTTCCCTTTCTTCGCGGAACGGCTTAAGTCAGAAGGACTTCGACCTCATTGTCCAGCGATAAAGTCAAATTTGGAGTTGCGAGCTTCCGGCCCTACCTTACTCTACCTTGGGAGTCTCTCTCGTAGTCGCGTAAAGCTTTCAAATCCTTTCACTTTGAGGCAGGATTCCTTTTCTCATTTGACCTAAAGTTGCCCACCCACCCACCTCTCAGTGGCTCCTTGGAGTCCTATTGGGGATCCTGCAGTCTTTCTTGTTCCGACTGTGCGGGCTGCTTCTCATACAACTCCCTTCCTCTTACTAATAAAGCGAGAACACTAGCCAGTGAGTCACCACCTCGGAACGAAGGAAGAAGGCATGAGAGAAGGACAGAGGAATTTCACCCTCATCACAACCTCTTGGTCAAGCTACCGAGCTACTATAAAAAGAACTCACAGGGGTTACCAGGAGCGACTGGATCGAATTGTGGAATCGGATCTTATGGCGGTGAAAAGCTTCCCTTTTTCCTTCTTTCAACCATCAGGTATGGACAAATAGGAATCGAAGAAAGGGCCTTTTGCTTCAATCAACCGATGCGTTGCCAACTTCTTTCTATTTTTTTGATGAAAAGGTCGACCAGTCTAGAAATGATGAAAGTTCCCCCGATGTGACGATCGCTAACGCATCCAGGGCCCCACCACCGTAGATAAACTCTATTTTTCTTGCTAATAGTTCGCTATTGCATTAAATCTAGCTATCAATAGTAGTACATTCCCCGGTACATACAGACGAATAGACCCCTCCACCCGAAAAATAGCCCGTACAGGTGGCCTTCGCCCTTTACCTTTTTTTCTTGAATAGCATCGGAAGCTGCACCCCTATAATTAGGATTTGGTCTGACCGGCCAACCCGTACACTTGTTCTGTTTTATATATGCAAACCCCAATCAACAACTCTTCGTTCTAGTTGAAAGCCCCTCTTCTTGTCCGATGAAGAAGCAGAAACAATGAGAATGAGGCATTCCAGCCCTGTACACTTCCCACAGGGTGTTGAGTTGTAGTTGGACTTTGTTTAGTTTAAGTAAGGCCGGCAGGGAAAGAGCAGTTATTCCGCTTCTATCGTGTAGTCTTCTTTCCTGCCTTTATCCCGCCGTAGCTTGGGGTCTTTCAAGGCGCGGGAAAGGGGTCCGAGTAGACCGATGACTAGAATTGGCCCGATACTTCCACTAGAGGAGCGAGTCCGTGCCAGGATAAAAGTCAGGCACTCCCAAAATAAAAGAGAGAATTCAATTCATTTTCGCCGATGAGCGAGGATACTCCAACAAGAAGAGCCTAACCAGGCCCTTGAGATAACAGAAAGGCCTTCATCATAGGCTAGCATAGCAGACAATAACGCGAAATCCAGGAGAATGAATGAAAAATCTGAAGCAAAGCTAGTTCCCTTTCACCTAGAGAGACTCAGTGAGCCTTCCTTCCTGGCCTGTTGTTTGAGTTGACCGAAGGCGGCGGGTGGAGGGAACCAAAGACGTTGACGATCGATTCCTTCCAAAGGGAGCTGTTGCCGACCCTTACACCATAAAAAGAAGACCAGTGTCCGATCGGACAAGAGAAGCAACTAGAGTTTACTTTTTTGTTAGACCGACACTCAAGACCCAGTTGCGAGCAATAGCGTCTTACACTTTCCCAAAGACCAATACACAAGGGATTCGCCATAGTATAATCGATTGAGGAGGAACCGAGCTTGAGCTGGGAATAAAGAGAATCTTCCCTTGCATGCGGATCTTCAAGTCGTGGATCTCCTGAAGGCCGGTAGCTGCTTTCTGCTCTCCTTATTAGAGCCAACTCCGCTAGGTATAGGTAGGGAGTCTTCTACAAGGCGCATTAGTGGTCGATGACCTTCTTTTTGAAGCAGTCGAGATGCCTTTCCTGGGGAACCCTTCCTTGCATTCTTTTATTGTATTCGTTTCACTATGTTCTATAACCTAGATACGTATCTGAGCAGTTTCATTCACCGAAGATGTCACTTTAGCCGAATAAAGCAAAAAGGAAACGAAGAGGGCATTAGGGGAGAGGGAAGCGAAGCTAGTACACACGTAAACCAAGGATCGATTGATTAAATGCACTCGAAAAACCATTTGACACTTAAGCGAGTGGTTAGCAGGCCCGTTTCAAGAGAGTCAGATTTTTAATAGCCTGGATCAGGTAGAATCAGACGATCAGCCTCGTTTTGTCTTGATAGGCTTCATCAAGCGAAGGTCTTCCAATTCATTTATTATTTAGCCTTAAAAGTTACTTTGACTGACGTCAACTCCAACCATCGTCAGAAGAGAGAGCTTCGATCTCTTTCCGCCAGAGGAAATCATCTTATAAACCTGGGCTAGACAAAACAAAGGTACTCCGAGCCCGCTGTTAATGCGGAAGAGGCACCAACCCAGCACGAAGAAAGGGAAGTCCCCTCGTTCTCTGCGCCTCAACGGACAGAAGAAAAAAGAGCGCTGCAAGATAGGATCGAAGCGGTTATGCGGGACCGTATGAGACAGTTTTGTGAGCGGCCGAGCACTGCTAGCATGTTAAATTTCTCTAGCCGTTGGGCATCCCTTACGAGCTCTAGTGAGAGAGTTCCCAAGCAAGCTATGGTCGAGCTCAACTTCGCAACCTTTAAAAGCCGGAGATAGGTCTCTTTCAAGGCAGCTAATCGATCGAGTGAAACTGCCTGAAGTGGTCGCTGTGTGTGTCTTCGGTACGGTGGGACTCTTTCCTGGAGGCCAGAACCGCCCTAGCATTCGTCTTTTCTTGGCCTGCTGTTCATTCGAGATGTGAGCAAAACTCAAATAGAATATACAACTCTCTTATCTTAGGGTTTTTCCTAGGCAAATTTAAGCATAATGCTTCCATCGCACCCTATGAAGCTTTACTGTTCCCTGGGATTGGCTTTGGAATAAGCGATTTCCGAGCTATCTTATTGGGAATAACGAAACTTGCCTCGCAACAATTCTACGAGTTCTCCGGGCAAAAACATTAGATATTCCGTCTGAACAGCTGGCGTTGACCTCTTCTTTCCCGAAACCCTATCCTGCGACCACGGAAGGCTCTGCGATTAAATGATTTCTACCGTAAGCATCCCTTTAAACACAGCCATCCCTCTCCCTTCGGTCGAGCACCCTTCGGACCTGCGGTTTCAGCTAGTCAGGCTAGGCATTCCTTAGAGGCAAGCCGGGTCAGGAAGGAGTTAGAATTCGATAAGCTAGTTTCAGGTATTATGAATTCATTAGTAGTTCAAGTGCTAGCTTTAAAACAGCAAGCAAAGAAAACTCATGAAGTTTAGTTAGACCTAGTTACGAAGCTGGAAATCTTACTCTTGGAAAGCATGGAATTCTTCCCTAAGCCTATTGGGTGGGCAGATCCATTTGAAATCGATATCGAACTTCCCTTTCGTCGGAACCACCAGCAAGTACTAAACGAGCTCGAGTTCCGATTAGCCCAAATCCTGTAAATATCTCTTCCCGGTCATCTAGGGTTTCGGGACTTGAAGCTTGAATTCCCCTTTCCGGAAGGTCATAAGCGACGCGATAAAGAAAAAACTTTTGAAATCGATACTTCCCAGCGGGTGAAGCCAGCAAAGAGTATCTTGAAATCGATATCGGACTTCCCTTCCGGGTGAAACAGCAGGGATTCTTTCAACTCTTCTTTCCGGCAAGCTATATCAGACTTCCCACTCCGGAATCTCTTGAAATATAGATCTTCTCTTTAAAGGACTAGGAAAGCTCAACTCCCACCCCGCTCCTTTCAGTTGACCTCCGCTCAACGTAATTCCCTTTCTTTCATGAATGATCGTATTGGGCTTGAAAGGGATGCTTCTGATCGTAACTCTCTCATGAGAATGCTTTCACTCATCCCTAGGGTCGGAACCGCAAGCATAGCATTTTTCCTTCGGGAAGGAGTTCAAGGATTTGAAGCTAGGGAAAACTATCTTTTAAACGCGTAAGAGAGCTAAGCGATATCCGGGACTTTCCTGAGTCCAGAACTATCGTTTAAAGGCTCTTAAAAGGCCAGTGTATTCTCTCCGTTCAAGAGTTTTTTTTTGCTTTCGCTTCCGGAAAGACCAAGAGCAAGAGTTGATTTTCTTTTCTCGCTTCCATGCTTTTAAGAGCCCTTTACCGATCTTTCGTAAGAAATCCTAAGATGTTTTCTTTCCTCTCATCGGGAATCACCCGTCAACTACGCTAACCGCCACCGGAATCTGATGCCATCCGATAAGGGATAACTCTTTCGGCAAAGAATTTTACCAAAAAGCCCGATTCGAATCATTATGCTCGATAAAAGGAAAAAGGGAAGCTCAAATAAAAAACAGCACTACTGCTAGTATGATAGCGATCCAGGCAAGCGCCAAAGAAAGAAGGGGGCACAAGCAAGCGCAAGAATCAAAGTGAGGCAGGATCGAAGAGCTTAGATAGAAAGAAAGCGAGAAGGAATCCCTCAAAGGCACTGACACTGAGGCAAGGTCTTTCACGCATGTCGCTTCGATGCGCGCTAAGACAACCACTCATGTCTACTTTTAATGCGCACGAACCAGAGCTATCTCCCGGGAACCCCTTCCCTAGTAAAGTAAAGAGGTACTGACCATCGGTTCTATCGTGCCCCAGTTAATGATAGCCTCGGATAGACTAAGGATCTTAGGTGAGACCTAGAATGCAGCCAACTAAAGGCCAAATAAATAGGAATAAAACTTCCACATCTGAGATTCCATGTGTTTCTAACTCAATTGAGAAAAGCCCCTCTTGTACGCTAACGTTCTAGGATGGCAGGGTTGGTAAAACTCTCCTTTATTTATGGTAGCATTGCTAGTTGCTTTAAGCTTTTTCTACTGTACGCATATTCCCCGTCTAGTGAGTCGAGAAATAAGGGCTTACTGAAAGCTCAACCTGTGATTCAACCTTTTATTTATTCCCCAGGATCGGTCTTTGAATCATTGCAGAACTGAGGAGATTTTTTAGGATGTGCTCCATTATTAGACATCTGGATGAAGAGCCATCTCAAGTGTATCAAAGACAGATTCACGAGACTCTACTTCACAGAAAAAAGAATTCCACTCAAGTAAGTGGCCGGGACCTTACATACAGCAACCTGGGGTGGATTGAAATGCTCAGCCATATGGACGATCAGAGTCTTGTGTGGAGAGCACCCAGGATGACTCCATGCGATGTGATATACAGATGTGGCAAAACCTAAATGTGGGGAGCCATTAGCTATGCACCTGCAATGGTTAGGAGGCAGATTGGATCAAAGCAATTCATCACTTCTGGTGGAGGCCTGCGAGCTACTATCTCTTCCTGCCTACCTGTACACAAGGCCTTTACGCAAGATTCCACCCTTGATCTTGATATGGAATTCCGGGATTTCAGCTTAAATTCAAGCATAGAGGACAAAGATGAAGACTATGGAGTATGCTGAATTCAGGCGACAAGTAGATGAGTTGCTAAAGAATGGTTTCATAAAAATAAGTCTAAGTCCATGTGTTGTGCCAGCCTTGCCAACACCTTCTCTTTGATGTAATCCAGCCTTCTAGCCCTCGTGCTTTTTCTGAAAAAAGGAAGTCCTAGATAAAGTGCATCCTTATCAATCATTTTCATGTTTAGCATTCCTTTTAGATGTCCTTTTTCTTGCTGTGAAACTGGTTTGTTGAAGAAGATTCCTGATTTCATCCTATTAGCTTCCAAACCAGAGTTGGCTGTAAACATATCCAGAACCTTGAGCAAGCAGTGTGCCTCTTTCTTGCTGGCTTTGGAGAACACTACCAGATCATCTGGAAATAACAAGTGGTTGATGGGCTCACATCCTCTATCAATTCTGATCCCAGTAATTCCCCCTCTGTTCATTTATTTTCCCATGAGTCTAGAGAATCCCTCCATAATGAATAGGAAGAGGTATGGGGATATGGGATCCCCTTGCCTCAGTCCTCTTTGGGGGAAGATCGTTTTAGCCCTTGATCCATTAATAAGAGGTGTGAGTGATGTGGTTGCCACACACTGAAGTATCAAGTGGATCACTTTTCCATCAAACCCCAATCTTTCCATTATCCTTGCTAAGCACTCCCATTCAACCTTGTCATACATAAGCTTTAGCAATATCAATCTTGCAGGCCATGAGTTTTTGTTTAGATTTCCTCATAGTGTGCATAATCTCGTGTACCATAATGGTGTTATCCGCAATCTGCCTACCTTTGACAAAAGCTGCTTGGGTAGGATTCACAATTTTATCAAGTAGTGGCTTGATTCTATTTGCAATGAGTTTTGAGATGATTTTATACGCCACATTACACAAGGAAATGGGTCTAAAATCCTTAGGGGTCTTGGGGTTGTTCACTTTGGGTACCAGATGTTCGCTACTATTCTATTAAGAAGGGCGGAGAGATGTTAGCCTTTCGCTATTAGTAAGCACTCCCTTAGTTTTGACCTAATGAGCTTTCTTTACGTTGAGTTAACCCGGCGGGTTCGCCTAGTGGAGAACGAGCTGGTGAGAAAGAGCTGGAGATCATGAAAAGAGCATTTCCACACAAGGAGGCAAGCGGCTGGGAAGCTTGAACGGTTGTTGACGGGCGCCGGGTAAGCTATCTATTGGAACAAGAATAGGTTCTTGTCTCTTTGAATCTATCGATGGCGAATAAGAAATATCGTATATCGTATAATATAAGATAAGGCCGCCCCATGCTTTCTGTTGGTCAACAACCACAGCTCTCTATCATATCAATAAGGATCTTCACTACTCATACAGGCTTGACGAAGTAAAGCTGTCTGGAGGGAATTATTTGATCTCAATCACAATGAAAAGATTTTATATAACCGCTTTTTCTTCTGAAATAGGTAGTGAAGAAGTAAGTAATTTTTGGGCAGATACGATGTCTTCCCACAGCCCCCTTGAGCAATTTTCCATTCTCCCATTGATTCCTATGAATATAGGAAACTTGTATTTCTCATTCACAAATCCATCTTTGTTTATGCTGCTAACTCTCAGTTTGGTCCTACTTCTTGTGCATTTTGTTACTAAAAAGGGAGGAGGAAACTCAGTACCAAATGCTTGGCAATCCTTGGTAGAGCTTATTTATGATTTCGTGCCGAACCCGGTAAACGAACAAATAGGCGGTCTTTCCGGAAATGTGAAACAAAAGTTTTTCCCTCGCATCTCGGTCACTTTTACTTTTTCGTTATTTCGTAATCCCCAGGGCATGATACCGTATAGCTTCACAGTGACAAGTCATTTTCTCATTACTTTGGGTCTCTCATTTTCCATTTTTATTGGTATTACTATAGTTGGATTTCAAAGAAATGGGCTTCATTTTTTAAGCTTCTCATTACCCGCAGGAGTCCCACTGCCGTTAGCACCTTTTTTAGTACTCCTTGAGCTAATCCCTCATTGTTTTCGCGCATTAAGCTCAGGAATACGTTTATTTGCTAATATGATGGCCGGTCATAGTTCAGTAAAGATTTTAAGTGGGTCCGCGTGGACTATGCTATGTATGAATGATCTTTTATATTTCATAGGAGATCTTGGTCCTTTATTTATAGTTCTTGCATTAACCGGTCCGGAATTAGGTGTAGCTATATCACAAGCTTATGTTTCTACGATCTCAATCTGTATTTACTTGAATGATGCTACAAATCTCCATCAAAGTTGTTGGTTTTTTTTTTATAATTGAACAAAAGCGAAAGAATCAAAAAATAACAGAACACAGAAGAGAGAGAGCACTCCACAAGCCAAGGAGGGAGTTGTTGTAGATGAGTCGGTTCGATCGCCCCCCCTTAATGTTGAGGGATTGCCCTCTTGAGTAATGGGAAGGGGAAGCGGGATAGGCCCCGAAGATTCCCGTTAAGAAGTTGGGGTTCAAAATCTTACTTTATCGTTCCTAGGAACACTGAAAGAAAGGCTTGCTTTAGTCGTCGTTCAGCATTAACAAACATAACATAAAAAAAATTCCATTTCAAGGTACATTTCATTTCTAGTGCTACCGGTCTATAATCCCTATACAAGATATTTTGATCGGTTGGTGCGACAGCTAGTTAATACAGCTAGCTGTTATTCGCTTCGACTCCGAATGGATCTATTGCTGAACACTTTAGGGATTGATCAGCAGTCAAGTCATGGAAGGATGCTTTCATCAGCGGCTAGGCAGGTCGAATTCAACCAACCCGAAAAGCGAGTTATCGCCAAAGAGGTGGCTCATGGATGGTTTCGGTTTACTCGCAGCAAGCGAAGCACTCGGTTTAGCGTTAGCGCGCAGGCCCCTATTCTCTTATTATTATCTATTCTATATATATAGATAATAGCACTCGCGCGGTTGTGTTGAGGCATAGGATAGGCTCCGCAGTTGGCGTTATATAGACCTCCCTTTGCTGGGTGGGAACAGCCTAAACGGTGCTAATGTATTGAGAAATCTAGTTAGGGGTTCGGATCCTCACCATTCATATCATACGCCCTACAAGCCTATCTTCTATGATCGAAGTGCTTACGCTATTATCCCAGCCCAGTCAGTGCAGTGGCTCTTTCTTGCTTGGGCCTACCAATAGATAGGTTGGCGGTGTGGGAGCTCTTTCTTCTCTGCTTCACAATCAAGTGATTGGCGCATGAACGAAGCTGTAACGGAGCATGTACGCGACGATCAAACACGGCTTTGCCAACTGCCTGTGATAGGAAAAAGAAAACTTGATCAGATTGTTTGTGCGGGGCATTTCCCACCTCGTCTTTGATCTTTCCATTGCCGTGTAGGTCATAGCTAGAAGAGCATCATTGGACGGACAGCCAACGCTTGAACCTTCCTTCTCGCAGTCAGCTATGTAACTAAGGCAGCAAAGGTTCGAGCAGGTGTCTTGTTCCTCTGTATTCCAGTCAGTTTTGTCAAACCTAAGTTGTCGGTACCAATTTGCACCGTAAGCCCTATCATAAAAGGGGGCACACTCATGCGGTAGCTTTTCCTTGTTCTCTAGGACCTTTCTATCTTTTAACCCCAACAACAAGTTCGTACTGAAGTGAAGGTAGGACGTCAAAAAGCAGTTGGCTCTTGAGTGTTCCAGGCCCATTACGAAGGAGGAGGTGTGGGAGGCTTTGAAAAGTATTGGATCACTAAAGGCGCCGGGACCGGATGGGTTCCAACCAATTTTCTTCAAGACTTACTGGGAGGTGGTTGGTGATGACGTTACTTCCATGGTGCGTACCGCCTTCGAATCTGGTGATTTTCCTTCTTTCATGACTGGGCAGGCTGTGCCTAGCAGGAAAAGGGGTTTAATCAGTGCCTCGACAGGTATGACTTGGACGGATGAATTGGGGAAGGGGAGTACCTTTGTTGACCAAGCGACCGACTAAGCGCACGTATGGGTACATTGTTTTTAAAATAAGATCTAGAGGGTGGAAGTCCCGCTTGCTTAATTTGGCGGGGAGGACTACTCTAGTCCAATCCGTCGTCTCTTCTATACCGGTATACTCGATGCAATCGGCATGGATCCCGACGTCGGTGTGTAATGAAATCGACAAGCTATCCAGATCTTTTATTTGGTCGAAAGGGGAGCAGGCTGGCATCCACAAGGTGGGGTGGAAAGAGGTTGTGAAGCCGAAGGATTTAGGAGGACTAGGAGTTCGGGAAGCAAGGAAGGCCAACACTGCTCTCTTGGGGAAACTTGTTTGGGAGATTCTTGCTGGGAGTGAAAAATTGTGGGTGAGAATTGTCCGAGTGACGAAGGGGTTCAACTTAATACCACAGGGAGTTCGCAGGGGAACCCGGTCCAGGCTGGAGCTGGTGGTTTAATTAGAGACCGGGGAGGCACTTGGTGCATTGGCTTCTCCTCCAATCTTGGTGTTCGCTCTAATATGTTTGCGGAACTTTGGGCCATCCGCCAAGGCTTGACGCTAGCATGGGATGCGGGATACCCTCGAGTGATTGTGGAAACCGACTCATTGGAAGCTGTTAGATTGGTTGATGATAACTTCATGGTCAGAACTCACCGGGCCCTTGTACATGATATTCGATTCCTCATTGCGCGCGATTGGGAGTGCAAGATTCAGCACGTTCTCAGAGAGGCAAACCAATGTGCAGATCACCTTGCGAAACTCGGGGCTACTCAGCTGGAGACTCAGATCATTTGGCAGAACCCTCCTCCTAGCAACTATTTTTTGCTCTTGGCCGATTCGGCGTCTATTTGTTTTCTTAGATCGTAGTTAGGCTTGTCTTTTCTTTCCGAAGCAAAAAAAAAAAATAAAATAGCTAGGCAAGGTGCGAAAGCAACGTTTTATGATTTAACAAGGTGAACGAAATAAGGAGCAAAATCCCACCGAGATAGCCAGCCCCGGAAAGCCTGACTCGTACCCAACTTGTTGGTGCATAACGGGAGAAGAAGCTGCAACCATCAACGAATGCGATGCACACAAATACGTTGTTTGCGTTAGTGTTCATAACGAATCCTTTGTTCCTGCTTTAGTTGGAGTTGGTAGTTTTACAGAATGAGACCAAAGAAATAGGCATCAGTAGGGACTAGGCAACGAGCTGGAAGGTGAGCACATGGGAAATTCACGTATTATACGTATTAGTTATGAAGCCGAGGTTGAATCCGCAACCGGTCTTGCCGGAAAGTCAGTAGTTTTAGGACCTGGCCCCGGACCGGAGACTTCCATTTCGATTTATCGATTCATGAAGAAGAAGACCGACTGGGATCTTCTCCGCTGTTGGTGGGTTAGAGGGACTACCCCAAGGGCGAGAAATAAGAGAGGACGAGAGGAAAGTCGTTCGGCTAGCAGCCAGTTTCGGAGCGGACGGGAATACCACTTGCCTTCTGAGCCTAGTTTTCAATGGCGTAAGGAGGTAGCGAGAGCAAAGAGACTTGAGGGTTCGGTCAACGCCTAGATAGGACTGGTAGCATGGTAAGCAAACTCAGAAGCAACCTCTTACGCGGAAAGGAAAAGAGAGAGAAGGAGAAAGAAAAAGGTAAAGGGAATGTTAACACCCTAAAAGAACAAAAATAAAAAGAATATTCCTTTCGAAATGAGGATGTTGAAGATTTCTTCACATCTTTTCTTTATTAGAGCAAGGGTTGATCGAGCTTCCCGAACCTAAGAGACCAGATGAGGTGGGACGAGTAGGAGATCCCAAATACTGCTAATTCCATCGGGTTATTAGTCATCCGATTCGATAGAAGATTGTTGAGTTCTTAAAGATCAGATCCAAAAGTTATTAAATATAATATGATGGTGGCATTGAAATAGACCCTCCTAAGCAACCTGTGGTCACCTCAAATCCGGTATTTGTAATAGGTGGAGATATTCTTTGCCCGATAGCTGAGATCTCGCCAAGCATAGCCTATTTAAGTTCTCGCACCGAAGGAATAAAAAATATCAAAATATGATATGATGAAAGATATAATATATTCAAGGAGAATGGAGCACTCGTGTTAGCCGAAGGAGTAGGAAGCGCCAACGACGATTGATTGCTATGCAGGCGGCCCTTGAGACGAGGTTATATCAAAAAGAAAAGAATAAGCATCGTCAGAACGATCCGAAGAAAGTAGGCAGGGGGAAAAGACCAAAGAAAGAGCAAAGGAACTCAGACTCACATAGTGAGTATGTGGATTTCGTGTCTAAATTTCCAAGAACTCTCAAGGAGTTTATGCCACCTGAGTGAATGGGCATCCCAGACATTGAAAGCCTGTCATGTCAAGTAATTCAAGTGCTTGATGACTCGGCATATCCAAGTCACATAGCACCTACTCTCCCTATAGATGACCCAACAGGCAGGATTTTATATGATTGGTGATACTCCTGTGCAGTCTCTGTCGGGCCAGCAAACCATCGCGGATTCGATCGCAGGCGTCTATGCTGTAACACATGGCTGACTCCGAGTGGCCTACATATATATATAAGTGGGTCACCATGTCTGAAAGGAACTGTGGCCTACCCGCCCCTATGAAACCCCCTCATGCCTTACAGGGAGGTGCTCCCTCTGAACAACCAACGGAGCAGAAGGCGGTCCGGGTAAATCCAAGCGACAGAGCCGATTCTTAAGTACCCGACCAGTATGACCTAATCGATCTAGTTCACTTCAATGATAGAAAGAATGCCTATCTATCAATTCCTATCTCCATCTCCCATCGAGGGGACGTTCCGCTTGAGCCATTAATTCATCCCAATAACTTGTAATGAAGGAGACAGCGCCCGCCCGACTGTGTGGGTTAAAGATGCTATCCCCTACCAACATACATGGAAAGAAAAAATGGAAAGCAAGAACATAGGCACATCAAAACAAAGGAACTGAGACCAGGCGCATCAAAAGAAAGATCTAAATGCCGAAGATTTTTTAGGAAGATCTTATTTCGAAAGTCAACGAGCGAGGCGCCGGAAGAAGATGATTCGGAATAGGACTACAGTAGAGCTGACCCGAAGCCCATCCCTAATTCGTAAGGTTATTCAAAGACCAATTTCCGCATGAAAGAAAGAAGACGGAACGAAGGACCCAATCGATCCACTTCCAGGAAAGGAAGAAAAAAAGTACCGATCTTCGCGTCACCGCACCTCAATTTGCCTTGTCTTGCTTGGGCTAATTATATATCCCAATTCGGAGTAAGCAGCCCGTTAATGAAAGTGCGATCCCATGATGTCGAGCAAGATGACTCGTCCCCTCACTAAAGATAGAATGACCGGGGATTGAACCTACAGTAGATAGATCAGAAGGAACTTAAATAGTAGGTACATCAAGAAGGGAACCCTGAATACCTACTAAAGGTGGATACAGAGAAAAAATCGAGCTGAGAACCCTATGACTGGCAGATGTACTGAACCTCGACCGGGAAAGCATTCGATCCCGCCGAAGATCGAGTAGGAAGAGAGGAGACGATCGTCTTCTCTCAGTTCGATGGCTTCATTGCAAAAAGTAGCTCCGAGGGTTTCCTTTCCCTTCTTACCTTGTTTATATGGGTATGACATAACCTGGGGGAAAGCTTGCTCAGAAGCAACCTGAGTTCACCACAGGGAGCTCATACGGCACCACCAAGACATCCAACTGTCTCAAACTCATGATTGATGGTGACCGCACTTTTACGATCATAGGCTTGGCGTCTATAAAAAACATCATGCCACCTGGTACGACTGGGGATTGAGGTTAGGTTGTTTTACTCATGTGAGGAGCTAGCTGATCACTTCAATTCAATAAAGTCGCTTGCCTGCCGATCCGATAGGCGCTCTATGTAGTGGTCGGCCTTAATTTGGCGTTGGCGTAACGACAGTTTTCGAGGCCTAACGAGTGCTACGAGTGAATGCGTAGCTTTGTCTTCTCTTATCCAATTTTTAGTTACAGGTTCGAGGGAAAGATAACTCCCCAAAGCAGCCATTCTCTTAAGAAGAGCCGCTAAAGCCCTTGTTATTTCAAAAATGTGTATCACCATACTGAATCTAGCGCAAAGCAAGGAATGATTATCGGAAGTTGGCTACAACCTTAGGTAAAAAAGTTCCTTCTCTAAGACCTAATTGCGCTGTCGAGGGAGATCTTGAAATAGCACATCTCGGATAGGGAGGGACCGGAATTCCCCTTTTTGAAAGAGCTGCTTGTACTAAAGCTTGAAGGTGGAGATCTTATAAAGGTTGCCAGTAAGCAAGAAGCAAGCAGGTATCTATTAGCAGCAATAGTAAGAGTCATATAAAATAAAAGGTAGCCAAAAAGAAGCGGAAGTCATAGCTCTTACGGAAGTGGATTGCTTGCAGATGATGAATTCTGGGATGAAGATGTTAAAATAAATTCTCCCCCCCTTCTTTTTTCACTCGTCTTAGAGGTAGTTACCGCCCCGTGGGAGACCGCTACGCACCTTGCATCGCCCAGCAGAGTTAGGAGTAGGCTATTCCATTTTTTTAATTAGCATTACTTAGAGCAAAGAAAGAGATTTAAACATTAGTAGCTTATTCAATCCGATCAGGAATAGGAAAAATAAAATAATGGAATAGGAAGAAAAGCCCCTCTCCGACAATAGGACTTTAAGGCTTAGCTCTTCGAGCCCGCCGCTACGCTCCTTTTTTACAAAATTTATGGTCAACGAGAAAGAACCTTGCCTTAATAATATCTTTCGAGATAAAGGTTATTACAGAGGTGAAGGCACCCATCTGGCTTTTGAAGGAAGGCTAGTCACTCCCGCTCGACTTCCTTCAACTAAGGAACTGGCCTTAGATCGGCTCATTTGGAGGGAAGAAAGATGGAGGCGTACGTCGATGACATGCTCGTGAGGCCGCGGGGCATGTAGCGGATCAGCAAGAGGTTTTCGAAGTAATGAGGCGCTTCAACGTCAGACTCAACCCGCTGAAGTGTGCCTTCGGGGTACAGTCAGGCAAGTTCCTCGGATTCATGGTCTCACAGCGAGGGATCGAAGCCAACCCAGATCAAATCAAGGCTATAGAAGACATGGAGTCACCCTCCACCATAAAAGAGGTACAACGACTGACGGGTAGGCTCGCCGCCCTCAATCGTTTTCCTATCCAAGCTCGGCTACCGATGCCTCCCATTCTTCAACTTGCTAAGAGCCTCAAACGGCTTCCAGTGGACCCCTCAGTGTGAGGCTGCCTTCCAAGCACTCAAGGCACATTTGCAGAGCCTTCCTTACCTGGCGAAACCGGCCGCAGGAGAACCCTTGTACTTGTACTTAGGCATCGGACCTAAGGTCGTTAGCTCGGTGCTGATTCGTCAGGAGGCGGGGGCACAACACCCGGTTTACTACATCAGCAGGGTCCTCAACCCAAGTGAGGTAAACTATTCGATTATTGTAAAATACATCTACGCCTTGGGAATAGCCTCCAGGAAGTTGAGGCCGTATTTCCACGCCCATGAGATCACGGTGTACACCGACCAACCCCTCAAGCACTTCCAATGTGTCGATTCTCGGAGATGCATGCCGATGTGTTGATTTGAGGATAACCACTCCGTGTCAAGGAAATGGGGTGAGGTAATTGTGAGGGTGCTATTTCTTTTGTCACCCCCAGTTGCTGTCTGCAAACAGGCAGCGCATTGTTTCAGATACAACGAAACAAAGAGTAGACCCGATTTGCGAGACAACCGAATTACCTCCCTCATAAACAGGTACACAAAGATACACAGTTCCTTGGTTTGCCGTCGGCGACGATGAGGACGCACTTCCGAAGAAGGAGTCTCATCACCAGAGGGTCTTCGAAAAGCCTCTGCCATGCCAAAGGCACTACCCTCATGAGTGAAGGAAAGAACCGATAGCCTTTTTTTTATGAACATAGAGATTTAAATCTCTATAAACCGGTCCAAAGACCTAGGTTCAGTGAAACCAAGGACGGCTTTTCCCTGGAATAAGGACTAGAGGACGTCCCCCCCTATGTCCACATGTTCCTTTTCAGGAACTCGGACATCAGGAGCCTTCACTCAGACGACTGTGACACCTCCCCTAGATGGAACCTAACAAGTAGGACCATTGGAGGGCACCTTGGCACGACCATAGGAGTTCAAGATCCAGTAGTGTCACCAACACTACCTTTCCTCAAACCTGGGTTACCACACTCAGGTCTTGCAACACTTTCCTGGGATCCTGTCCCCGGAAGGTCCATGTAACGCTACCAAGGGCAGCGCCCATGAGGGACCCCCCAGACCAAACATTGCTGTGCACTCTGTGGAGCAGGAAAGCTTTGCTTACCCACACCTCCTGCATAAAGCTGGTGATGTCCTTTTCAAGTGGATTCCTAAATCGATCCTTCACAACTCGGTAAAGTGGCTTTCAGCTCCTTCTCGTCGAATTGGTCCTACCAAGATCTTTCTCTGGTGATTGGGGCGTAGATGCGAGAGCAAAGCCAGAAAAAAGGAATGCTTGGAAGCGGGATACCCATACTTTATCTACGAAATGAGAGGAATTCATCAAAGAAGATATCCAGGCTCTTGTGTTGGTAATACAAAAAAGAAGATCCCGGGGGAAACTTGCTTGCATTGTTAGCTGTTCTGCACCTGGGAATTGTGCTACTAAGCCCCGCTTTTCTTTTCCTTGCTTTCGCCCCCCGCTCTCGCGAAAGAGAGGTATGTGAATAAGGTCACAGGTTAAGCAAAAGGTTAAAGATCGAGGGCGCAATCTGAAGAATCTCTCGCGGGGAAGAACTGTGGCTCCCAAGTTAGGGCAGCTATAAAAGCACGACTTCTATGGTAAAATCTCTTAGCGTGCAATACATATATCTGTTCTGTTAGCAGTTTCCCTGCTTTCAAATCTTAGGCTGGCTAGCACGAGTAACTCTCTCCGGAAGTACAGTTAAGAGAAAGCTTCCGTTTACCAGGGAACAAGTCCTTGTCGAAAGCAAGGGACCAACTTAGGGGATCACCATGCCCAAGCAAATCCATACTTTTTAGGAAGAGTTCACTCCTGGTGGGTAATCCGCCGACTCAAGGTCAGGAGAAGAAATGGTACCACATCTTCTAGTCGCCATCCAGAAATGGAGGACCCGTCCAGAACATAGTTAGGATGCTCGTAAGAAGCCCCTCCTGAATGAGGGCACCCACCCAAATGGAATAATTGGTTATACAAGCATGCCAGAAAGCTAGGCGGGGGAGGACCTGGTCCCTTGATCTCAAGAGATTTACTTGCTTCGGAAAGCACAAATGCAACATCATTTCCAGAGCCCGTTTTCCAAGATTTGATCGTTCCCCGACGGACTAAAGCGAGGGGGGCCTTGCTTTCCTGCATTATGCTTGTAACAGTAATATAGCCCTTCTATGGTTCGCCCCACTTAACCAGGTCGTACTCAAACTACCTCCGCTAAAGCTGTGAGGAGCGAGCTCACCCCCCGAATTAAGATTGCGAGATTGGTTACCCGAAAACGACCTATGTTAGAATATCTCCTTGCAGGAGCAACAAGCCACTCGACCCGAGGGAGAGGAGCGGAAGAGCCATTCGATCTCGGAGGAAGAGGGGAATTAGCCCGATCAGGAAAGGGATTAGGGCCAAGGTCGGGAAGATATGATCAAATGCCCTGGTTCCGTATTCTCGTTGAAAGACTGCTCCTCCTCAATGCGCTCGAGCGGCTACACCCCTCTTTCTTCTGTTTCTGATCAATCTATAAGTTAGCAATCGCAAGAAAGCTAATTTCGTAAGTACATTCATTGCATCTGTAACGAACTTGGCTACCAAAAAAAGCCGGGAAAACGTATAATTTGGGGCCTTACAGAAGCCTTATAGGACTACTATCACGATATGCTTAACACATAAAACTTAAACTTGAAGACCGATGGTTGATCCGGATGCCTTTCCATCCTTAGTTTATGAACCAATCTAACTCGACTTGCTTGTAGCATTCGCCTTACGTTAGCCGCGTGCTAAGGCTTAACGTTCTCCAAGTGCACATTCTGCGTCCCTTACTGCTAGTCTTGGAACGTACCTTTCACTGATCCTTTCCCTGGCCTTGTACTGATAGGTCAAGTAGCTTCTTACCATGTTATCCTATAGGCTTGGAACGTAAGAGATGCTTTTCTCTCCCGTCACTTAGGCTTTCCGCTCCCTTGTTCCATCCGCCTTTTCCGTACCTCTAACAACTCCTTTGCCTGGTGTTGTACTGATAGGTAAAGTAGCTTCTTACCATCAAGTAATTAGGAGAAGAGATGCGAGGAAGGCCACACCTTGTCAAGGAGATTGGACAATAAAGTAGGTTCTTACCACAATCCAAGGATTTATAGTAAGACCTCTGGAGTGAAACCTGACATTGCTTTAAATACAATGCAGTAAATAACAATCCAGACTTTCTTACCAATCTGGTTACCCACTTGGTAAACCTGACTACGGCGAGACCGGATTCCACAGAAAGGCCTAAAGGTTCTGATTCACTTTCGTTGAGGGCATTTGACGCATCTATCCCATTCCTTCCATCTGCAGACGATTGTGGGCATCTTCCTAGCATTGTCGGATAACCTCCTTCAACAAGACCTGGGTTGGCATATGTTAGCCCTTTCCCCATGGGAAATTTACTTTGACGGTGCCCCCCGAATGAATAGACAAAAAGAAGAGTCCGCCTGAGGACTCTCCAACCCGATTTACTAGGGGAGGTAGGTTCATCATTCCATCATCCGGTT
>OX328283.1:122500-137500 GCA_946814005.1 Chamaenerion angustifolium
ATTCGTTCCTCTTCCTTCACCAGTCGAGCTACTTTTCGTTCCTCGAATCATGCCCTCACTTTAAGGGCAGGCTACGCATCAACTCGTTTATCATGGAAAGCTTAGGTCTAGGCCTGTGGGGTGATTACCCGAAGTTGTTTGACCACACTTTCATCTATCCTTCTCAGGAGTCTGAACCCCTACAACTATTATGGGGATAGCGCCAAAGAAAGAGATGAGTTCTTAGCTGCGCACCTAACTGGAATTGCAAAAAAGATTGTGCAACAATCGGGCTACTCCTGTGCCCGTTCTTCTTCCGTTTCAGAGTGCTCTTCTTATGATTGCGGCAACAGAGCGGGGAGCATATCTTGATAAGAAGGCCTTTAACTCGACCCTGGGCTTGAAATTGCCCACCTCGCAGAGGAATGTGGAAAGCTACTAGTCCACGTCAAGCAGGTATTGAGTTCCGTACTGAGTTGTGAGGAAGATCCCAAATTATATAGAACCCGGTCCCGCCAAGCAAGGGTGTGAGCTAGCCCGACTCCCATTCCTCCACCTTGCAGTGGAACGACTCCATCCCTCGATGCGGGAGATACAATCTTGCCTTTTCCCGTTAATTGCCCTATAAGGTTAGGGGTGGTGACCTGTGCAATAATCACAATTGAATTAGCTGGTTTTGGCATGGCACTTGCCTTGAACTAGCCCTCGGTCGACTAGCTCTCGGCTGTAACAACAAGTCCCAAGAAGAAATGCAACTAGCTGTTATCCTGAACTCTTGCTCTGGCAAACTATCCCCTGTCGAGCTGACGGCTGAGGTCATCTCGTTCTTCATCTGGCTCCGGCCTCTGGACTATCAGATTCCGAATCTGCGGCTGAATCAGGATCACAAGCACAGATGGAGGAGGTTAGCTTTCTCGGGAACCAACAGAGAGTGAGGAATGACCCCTCTTCTAACACGTAGTTTCCGGGTTGGAGGAATCACCCGAATTTCAGTTGGGGCGGTAACCAGGGACAGTCTACCTCCGCGACACGACCACAGCAACCCCCAGGTTTTACTCAACCGAGACCGGTTCAGCCACCCATAGCACAGCAGCAGTACCCACCTTTGGAAGAGATGTTGTCTAGGTAGTTGTCTGAGTTGGAGAAGACAGTGCATGCGTCGATGCAGAGCA
Organism: Chamaenerion angustifolium; assembly: GCA_946814005.1. Lineage (NCBI taxonomy): Eukaryota > Viridiplantae > Streptophyta > Magnoliopsida > Myrtales > Onagraceae > Chamaenerion > Chamaenerion angustifolium. The sequence continues at coordinate 123,652 of OX328283.1, forward strand.
TGATGAGCAGCTTTCAGACTATGATCACCAATCAGAATGCCATCATCCAGAACCTAGAGCGACAAGTGGGACAGCTAGCTGGACAGAGTAGTAGTAGGCTGCCAGGAGCATTGCCGAGCTACACAGACCCGAACCCGAAAGGTAAGGGTAAGGAAGAGGTGAACGCTATTACTCTGAGAAGTGGTAAAGTGACAAGTGGTCTTGGAGATGCGACTCAGCGACAGCCGAGAGAGGGAAGTCATGAGGATGTCGAGAGAGAGGATCAGGAGAAGCGCCATGAGGAAGACAGTGTGAAGGAGAAGGAAGAGACTACTACACCACCGGATGTGGAGTTGAGGCGATCGAGAGATGATCCGAGTATACATCCACCGGTGCCATTTCCCCAGAGATTGCAGGGCAAAAAGGAGGATGTGAAGTTCGAGAAGTTCTTGGAGATGTTTAAGAAGCTGACCATCACAGTTCCTTTTGCCGATGCGTTGGAAGATAGCCCGATCTATGCGTTGTTCATGAGAGAGATTCTTTCGAAGAAGAGGAGACTTAGAGATCATGAGATGATTGCACTCACGGGCGAGTGTAGCGCCTTGTTGATGCAGGAGCTTCCACTAAAAATGAAGGATCCGGGGAGTTTCTCGATTCCATGTGCTATTGGTGAGGTTGAGTTTGAGAAGGCATTATGCGACTTAGGTGCAAGTGTGAATTTGATGCCTTATGATTTGAAGAGATTGGGAATTGGAGAACTCAAGCCAACGACCGTTACCCTTCAGTTAGCGGATCGGTCGATTGCACATCCGAGAGGAGTTGTAGAGGATGTGATAGTGAGAGTCGGTGAGATGTTTTTCCCGGCCGATTTCTTAGTCCTCGAGTGCAAAGAAGACCGAGATGTGCCGATCATCTTAGGGAGGCCGTTCTTGGCTACCGGAGGAGCCATCATTGATGCCGGAAAGGGAGTTCTTAAGATGGGGTATGGAGATCATGAGATGACCTTTAAGGTCTATGTGGACAATCTTGTGTCACGAGATGTAGATGAATGCAAGTATGCCCAGATTGTGGAGAAGCTCGAGGCCCCCGATTCGTCGTTGGTTGTACTTGATGAGACGCGGGAGGCTAGACACAAGATGTTCGATGTTGAGGACACCGGATTTCACCACTCCCACCTCCGGTTCTTCTTGAGCAAGTCCGTGAGTGGTACTGCAATCTTCGAGTAGTTCCGCACGAACCGTCTGTAATAGTTCGCAAGGCCAAGGAACGACCGCAACTCCGTCACCTTAGTTGGCGGTTCCCACTCGACAATGCACCGCACCTTCCCCGGATCCATCCGCACTCGGCCTCCTCCAACCCATATTAACTGGGTGGCCAAGGAAGGGGACTTCTTGTTGGGCAAATGAGCACTTCCCCCTTTTCACATAAAGTTCGTTGTCCCGAAGGACTCCGAAGACCTGCTTCAAGTGATCTACGTGCTCGGCCAAAGACCGGCTATACACGACAATATCGTCAAGGTACACAACCACAAATCTATCCAAGAACGGCTGTAATACCTTATTCATCAACGTACAGAATGTTGCCGGCGCATTGGTCAACCCGAACGGCATCACAAAGAACTCATAGCTTCCATAGCGCGTCACACACGCCGTCTTGGGAACATCCTGCTCGGCGATCCGGACCTGGTAATAGCCCGAACGCAAGTCCAGCTTCGTGAACCACCGCGCGTCACCCTTTTCTTTTCTAACAATACTTAAGGTCGAACAAGTCCGCAATGAGTGGAATAGGGTACTTGTTCTTCACAGTCAGCTTGTTCAAGGCCCGGTAGTCAATGCACATGCGGAGTGACCCGTCGTGCTTCTTCTGGAACAACACGGGTGCACCATACGGGGACTTGGATGGCTGGATTTGCCCCGCGTCAAGCAGCTCCTTCAACTGCTTCCTAAATTCCTCCAACTCTGGAGGTGCCATGCGATATGGTGCCATAGCGGGCGGACGAGCATCAGGCACTAGCTCGATCCGGTGGTCCACCTCCCTCTTAGGCGGTAACTTCTGGGGCAACTTGTCGGGCATCACGTCCGCGCATCGAGTACCTCCAGCACTTCCTTCGGCACTTCTCCGTCTGCACTCACTTCCCCACCCTTCATGGTGGCCAGGAATGTGACCTCACCCTTCTTTACTCCCCGGTTGAGCTGCATGGCCGAAAGCATCTTCGAGCCACGACCTCCCACACGTTTCACCGGTACCACGCATTGGCATCGTGCATCCAGTAAGCATATACAGTCGGCGAAAGGGACGATTAGCGCATCAATCCTATCTCTAAAGGGCGAGGAAATCAAGCCCAATAACGAAGTCATAGTCGTCAAGGGGAATTACCTCGATGGCCTCTTTGCTTGACCAAAGGCCAATCTGCACGTCGACATCCCTCGCCATGCCGAAAGTCGGGACTTCCTTGGAGTTCACCGTCTTGAGCCAACCCGCTCGCTTCTCCACCTTCAGTCCCACCTTCTTGGCTGCCTCCTCAGAAATGAAGAGGTCAGTCGCGCCTGTGTCAACTAGCGCGCTCATGGACTGGCCCGCGATCTTCACATCCACGAACATCAGTCCCTTCTTGTTGGACTTCCTCGCCTTGATCGAGCCCAACATCTTGAGTGCTCCAAGTCTGGTCTCCCCCGTCTCCTCCTCATCACGGATCATGGTGGCCAGCTTTCCCCTCTTTGGGCACTCGCGAGCCAAGTGCGGCCCGTCACATAGGAAGCTGCTAAGGGGAAGGCGGTTCAGACTGGCGAACCCTTGTCACTGTCCCTACGGTTCTGCTGCTGCGGCAGCTTCTTGGACTTGTCCTTCTCTCCCCCACCAGTTCCTTTGTTCTTGGACTTGGGCTCACTCTTGTCAGCCCGCTTGTACTCCACCAAGGACTCAGCAACTGTCATGGCCTCCTTCAAGTCCCTTATGCCCCGCCTCTGCAACTCCAGCTTTACCCACGGCTTGAGCCCATCGACGAAGTGACGGAAGCCCTCCTTCGCGTCCAGCTTCGGAATTGTGAGACGGATCTGCTGGAACTCGCGAACATACTCCCGAAGTTCGCCCTTCTGCTCAAGGTGTCGCAGCTTGCTCCAAGCTTCCTCTACGACATACTCGGGGTAGAACTGCTTGCGGAATTCATCCCAGAATTCCTCCCAGGTCGTGATCGCTCCATCTTCTTGGTCCAGACACCTGTGTCGCCACCACAATAACGCATCCTCAATTAGATAGGCTGAACCAGTGCTTATCTTCTTGGCATCATCCACGATCCCCATGGATATGAAGTACTGCTCCACTCCCCATAGGAAGTTGTCCACATCCTTGGCGGACCGCTCGCCTTTGAACTGCATCGGCTTGGGTACGTCATGGCGTGGATTCGGCTGCATGTTGAGGAGCCCTTTTGCCATCGCTGCATGGCAAGTAGTGAGCTCCCCCTGAACCCTTCCTTCAGCCCGCAACAGAAAGGGCTCCATCACAGTCACTGCCGAAGGAATTCATTTTACTAGAGGATGAACCTCACGTGACAGGGGGAGCACTTGCCGAAGTCAACCCACATGATTTGAATATTGGTTCAGTTCAGCCAACTGAACAAGACTTAGCTCCATTGGGCCGGCCCGATGATTCCAATCAGCCCTCTGCTATAGAGACCGAGCCCAGCCAGCCACAGAACCAATCAGAACAGTCCGCTCGCCCTCAACGCGTATTAAACAACACCAAGAACAAAGCGCCGACCAGCTCATTTAAAGGACTACGTTTGCCATGCCATTCGCCACACGACACCGTCTTCGCCGCCTGAGCATACGACCTCCTCAGGTACTCCTTATTCCATTACTCATCACATTGACTATAGTCGTTTTTCCAATAAACATCGTGCGTTCCTAGCGGCCATCTTAAGGAATCGATTTTCCCAGGACGTTATTCGATCATGAACTCAACTATATTTGTCATGCGAATCCTGTCGAATGTGTTCCGCTTACTTCGCCCTACTAGTTCCGGAAGGCCGAGCGGAGCAGTAGATCAAGCAGCGTCGGAGTAGACGGCACCGGTGAATGAAGTCGAAAATCCTGCTGGGTTTAGTGAGCTGAACGAGTCGTCGCAAAGGACGTGGCTGAAAGAATTCGTTGACTTTTTGGAGTCCAGCTCCCGTAGTGGAACCGGCACTTTCCCAGAGCCCTGTAAGCCCTTCTGTCCCGCTTTGAGCCCTCTACCTATCGATCCAGACCCTGCTTGAAAATATGCTTCAAAGGCCTCTTTGATTTTTCAAAAAATAAAGAAGTAGTAGTCTTCCCGGGTCTCACTGTTCGGATAACTTTCCTTTGAATCCTACTGCATAGGCAAGATCTCATCCTTCGGCGAATCTTGGGGCTCAGAAGAGTGCTCCCTACGACGGGAAATCGGGGTCCAAAGACCTTCTCTTCGACGACGTGGAGTAGCGGGGAATCCAGGGTAGTAGATCAGATCTTGTACTCTTTGTCAGAAGCTGCAGAATCGTAAATGTTCAAAGGCTCTGCCGCTCCTCTATTGGTATTAAGCCCCCTTGCGTCTTGTCTTGCTCTCCGATGATTCCGTAGGGGCAGGGGGTTTACTCCTTATTAGCCGTTTCAAACAGAGAGAACAGGGGCTAGCCTTTCAACACTGCTTGCGTAATAATCTCTTGCAGCAGCCTCAAATGCTCTTTGTTCCGAACTCTCTGATCCCAAGAGTTGGGCTCCTTTCCTTTTTAAGGAAGTAGGTCAGTCCCATCATTCGAATAAGACAAAACTATCTATCTCGCATCCGTATCGAATCGAATCCACCAATTGGGGAATGAATAGCACCCCTTCTTTTGGTGATGCCCTGATCCGCAGCCGATTCACTAGAGGGGCGTAGATGCTCGACCAACGGGAGAGGGGCAGATAACATCTTTGTATGCGAACAGTGAAAAAGCAAGGTTTTCACCTATGTAAAACTATCCTTTTTGATGTTACCGTTGAGCGCTGTCAATCCAGTTTTTTGGGTTTGAGATAGATTGGCCAGGTGTTCAGTGGTCTTTCCTAGTTCTTTTTGTTCATTCCCGAGAGTCAGGATCAATCCCCCTATTTTAGGACACCGGCGAAGAAGGATCGAGGCGAGGAAGAATGAAGTTGTACTTGAACATCCAAAACGAGTTCTTTTTCCTGAGATCACTTTACCTAGCTTCTCCATTGCGCTATCTTTCTCGATCGAGTAAACATCTCCTCCTTTTCGGGGAGAAACCTGTACGACTAGGGGCCTACTTGCTGTGTAAAGAGATCCCGCTGGTAATCTTCTTGCTCTACTTTATAACGAGATTCGGTAGGATTCTCGTCCTCGGTTAGGCTTAAGCTAGCCAAACAGCTCTCAATGTCATCCAGGGAATGCTGATAAAACCTTCCCACCTTTTTAGTACACTAGCCGGTCTTGAGTCCGATCTATATTATGGGGTTCCCCTGGAATCCGCCCAATCTTAAGAGCTTTTTTCAAGGTTCGCAGTCCAATCTGACTTTCCCTGGTTTGGGGCCCAACCATCCCCGTCTGGAGTTCGCGGATGACTTGCTTCACCCCTGTTTCTGGACTATCTCCCGTGTCAGTCCAAACTAGGATTCAGTCGACCCATCCGTCAGTCCCGACGTCGTGGAAGAAGAAGAAGCTGACTCAGCAGGCAAGCTCATCCGCGGGAGCACATCAGATGAAACTACTCTTCAAGGTGGTTCCCAGATCGCTTCCCCGTAACAATCATAGCTTGCGGCAGCCTTTACGCTTGTTACCTTTTCCGTACTGAGACCAAGGAGCGTAACGAATTAGTCGACTTGCTTCACCCCTGTTTCTGGACTATCTCCCGTGCCAGTCCTAACTTCAGGGGTCCCCTATACTCATACAGTTCTCTTGATCCCGTAAACATATGATGCCATCCAACCCCCGACTCAAAGGTTATTAAAGATTGAGAACACCAGTTCGCGAGTGGGGGTCCCTCCCAATATTGTTATCTCTAGGGCAGTGCGCCCATAAAGACGGACTTCTTCGACCACGCACAAGTCAGTAAGGAGACAAAGAGCTAGGTCATCCAGATCATCCCGAAGCCGGGAAATAAGATAGGACTTTCACTTCCTGAGATCAACTGCTCCACCGACTCTTGGTATTCTCGTCAAAGTTCGCTCGTGCAAGAGATCCAATAGATCCGCCGCTTTCGAATAAATATCAATAAAATATCTTAATTGGTACTTTCTCAAGTGCAAGTACTAACAAAGTCAAGAATGTGAAGTCGACCGACACCCACACAAGTTGAGGAGATATCATGACTTTAAAGCCTAACTCGCGCCTCGTTCCAAAGAGTGATGTGAGGAACACAACAGCTTTTGGGAGATCTTTCAAAGAAGACTATAATATTGCAGAGTCCCAAACAGACAGAGATCCGAACCTTCGCTGGAAGCTGTGTTAATCCGTTGCCTGCGACAGATCATTTTTATGAATAATTAGGAGCACAATCCCCCGCTTAAACCGAGGTGAGTCGCGAGTGGAAATACAAGGGCTGTGGAGGTGTTAGCCATTTGTTTGAATCCGTAAATTGGATCCTTCCTCTCTCTTCCGGATCGAACGAGTTCCTCTCCGTCGGGATATTTTTCTTTGAAGAACTTAAAGCGAGCCACTTTCCGTTCCTTCCTCCTGCACCAGTCGGATAGGCTAAAAAGAAGGTTAATTAGAAGTTTGAATCCCTTTCCTATGAACACTAGGGCAAGACTCAAGAACAAGTTCTCGGATTGGATCTTTACCCACGATATCCCATGTCAAAGTCTTGTTAGAACATTTCCTAATTCCAAAAGAATGGTTAGCCAACCTCTCCTGCCCGAACAAGGTAGCACTCTGAATCATTTCCCTACCCCTTTATGTTAGGGATTAGCCCTGCATTGGATTGGTAGAACGGCGGCGAGGAAACGAAGCGTGGGATTAGAAATGCTGCCATACCATAAAGGGCATATAGACTAGCTGCTAACGCGCATACGACTAGTTGGATGCCTGGCCCATGAAAGAAGGTAAAGTGGATTCTAGCCTATTGCAATAGCCCTCTGGAGAGAGTTCCGGGATTAGGTAAAGAGTATAAGTTGTAAAGATGGACTTACAAGGGTCGGGCAAGGGAAGACAGAAGGCAATGATCGGTTACGGAACCTCTATAAGAGAGGGCCTATTCTTGGACCATCGTGATGGAACTCGGAATGCTTTCCTGTAGAGGGTATCAGCAACAACGGCTTTTGATGTAACTGTTGTCCCAGCTCTACCGTATCTTTTCTTCGAGACGAGCGCGAGTGACTTTCATGTCTATGTGGTTAGGCCTAACTGCGGGTGAGAATCCTTGGCGGAATCCTTTTATTATAAAGTAACTAGTCCTGAGCAAGAGAGATTACCTGCGAAATAAAGCACTCCGCACAGCGAATAAGCCCCCTGTCGCATCAGGTTTTTCCCCACAAAAGAAGGGAGCTTGTTCGACTGCATCTCTCGTCCGTGAAAGACATCTTTTAAGAAGGTCGGCAATGTGTTCGAGTGACTACGTTCCAAGCCTCTCTCCAGCCGGTCGGGGAAAGAATCTCAAGTCCGAGTGGTAGTCTATCCCACAATCCTTCATGGAAGACGCTTACTGTGCCTTAAACAACGTTATATAGGCTTTGAAAGCCTCTTAACCCGGAAGAATGATCGCAACTCTCTTATTTCGTGCGACTCCTCGCGCCAAGGTACTTGAAATCCACTAGCCGATCTGATACTACAAGAGCTGCACTCCCTCATTCATACAAGTTCTGCACATTATGCCTCCGCAGTTACGCTTGCTCCCACTGGCAACATCAGCTTTGCAAGAATCCTAGGCCTAACCCTGACATAAAGACACTCTTTGTTGACCATACCTGTGGACAACCAAATGGTGCTCGTGCACCCTCCCTTGTTACTAATCCTCTGATGGGTCCTGTTCCAAAGGCAGGCCCCTTTCCTCCATTAGCTGCTCATGGTCCCTTCCAGCCTGCTCCAGCTCTTCCTACATCTATTGCTGGCTGGATGGCGAATCCAACACCAGTACCTCACCCATCAGCTTCTGCAGGACCCAACGGTTTGACTGCTCCGAATAATGCAGCCATCAACAAGAGACCTGCCAACTCAACAATTGATTACCTTTAAGCTGATTCAGAACATGTATTGAAGAGACCAAGAAGTTTTGGGATTACCGAAGAAGTTAACAATCTGCCTGTAAATATTCTCCCTGTTACGTACAATAGTCAAAGCCACGGCCTGCCGTTCATACTCTGAAGATGACTTACCCAAGAATGTGGTAATGACACGTTGTCAGGGTTCAGCTGTCAAGAGCATGGATTTCCATCCCGTACAAAAAATCCTCTCCATGTGTACCCCTGTGTTAGAGATCAAGGACTTTTGGTGAGAAATAGTGAGTCCCAAATCCGCTAACACACTCGCATACTCAGAAGCAACTCGCGATAACAATGTCATCACCTAATACAGCATAGGCCTGAAACCGGCGACCTCTTCCTCCTCTCTTCCTGTGCCATGTGAATTTCGGACCCTGAAATCCCAAATCATGAAGACCCCTTACTGTTGGGCATCAATATTCTCATTAAACCGTAACGCTCTAGCAATAGGAAAAGAACCCTCTCCGAATCGATCCACAGTACTACTAATATCGTTGAAGTCTCCAACCAGCATCCAAGGATGTGAGATCTGGTTGGCAATTGTTCGAAGATGATTCCAAAGCGATTCCCGGTGAGTGTAAGTCGGACTGGCGTAGATCACCGTGCAAACCCATTCATATGGACGGCCGTGGTGAACCCTAAAAGTAATGTGTTGGCTCGACGATTCCTCAATCACAATGTCATTATCAAACGCATTCCTGAATAACCAAATCCCACTTGCAAAGCCCTGAGCCTCCCTCAAAATTGGAATAATTTAGAACTCGAGCCAGCCGTGTAGCTCTCTCTCCAGACACTTTTGTCTCAAACTCAAAAGTCCGGCCTATGTTCCCGAACCAGCTCCTTTCCATGTCTCAAGAACCTCGCGTTCCCTGCACCACAACAATTCCAAGCGTTGATCTTGGACATATCTAATTCTAAATAACGGAGAAAAATGACTGAGGAGGACGACCCCCCGTATGGTCGCCTCCACTGCCCATGCGTTCACGCAATTCAGTTGATTCTGGAACAAACTCTACCTCAATGTCACCCATAGGAGAGGAATCCCCACTCACAACCGGAAGTCCTTGGTCTCGACTCGGACCAGGTCTCGATAGACGGAGGTTACGAACAAGTCTCTCTCTGAAGTCACGTCAGACCCGGGCTGCTTCCGCCCTTCCCTCACAACCTCATTCAGGCGTTGTAGGAGAACTCAACTCGCTCGTAAGTGAGGAGCCACCCATGGTGAAGCTCTCAGCTCATTCCCCTCAACCAAGGACAGTCTTGGAATAAGTTTCTACCAACAACTTGGTGTAGCCGAGGCTCCATGCCAACTCAAGGCCCGATCGCTGTGCCCAGAGTTCTGCACCCACGGATGTGTCAATCCCAATGTGAAATGCAAATCCTCTAAGCCAATTACCAGCGCAATCACGGAAAAGACCACCCGCGCTAGCTAATCCCGGGTTCCCTTTCGAGGCCCCGTCAATGTTGAGTTTCATCCATTTTTGAAGCCCTATCCCCTTATATTATATAAAGGCTTAGCTTAGACCACACGATATTTCTTTTGATTCGGGTTGGGACTCTGTCAATGGATGATCCAAACTCCCAGGCCTGATGAAAGCCCTCCGCTGTCGTCCTAACAATAGAAGCTTCATTTGGAGGTCGATGGAACTCTGGATTGAATAATTCCCGATTTCGCCAAGACCAGAGGAGCCAACAACCAGTACCAAACACCAGACACCAATCCATGGTTGCGTAACTAGCAGTTGACTCCTTGAGGTTAGTCCTGAACCAGTCAGCAATGGTGGGTGTGGTGAAGAACTGAGACGACTGTGCCAGGTGCAAGAGATCCGTCCACATTGCCCGAGCTAACGTGCAGTCACGGAACACATGAAGAGCCGTTTCGGGACTGCCTATGCAATGAGGACAGTCGTGATTTGTCGTGAGTCCTCGCCGGGCTCTCAGTTCATTTGTTAGGAGGCGTTCATGTGCAGCTAGCCACAAAAAAGTGTGGATCCGGTGAGGTCCTTTCCAGCACCAAATAAGATCCCATAGCCTAGGAGAGTGTTCATTTTCAAGCCGTCTAAAGAGTGAATAGGGAGAACGACCCAGAGTTCGAGTGGTTCCAGCAAGGTTGATCGGGAACTGCACCTTGGGGTCGCGGAGAAGCAGCAATACGCAGAACAGCAGACACAGGAAGCAAGTGCTGAAACTCTGACCAATCCCAGTCGCCTTGTGTGGAGGTAAATTCGCAAACCTGTTTGCCTCTTTGAGATGCAGGAATGGTGCTCGTGGCTAGAGCTTGAAGTGGGCCAATGAACCTACACCAGTCGTCCTCCCAAAAGAGAGTCTTTTGAGCATTATGGACCACCCATTTCACGTGTGGTTGGATAGAAGGCCAGATATCACAAAGAACCTTCCATAGTCGAGAATGCCCGCTTGAAGTCTTAAACGCAGGTCTCACTGAAGGGTCCTTTTCGTACTTGTGGACCAGAACTTGCGCCCACATCTCGTTCCCGCACTCTACTAGACGAAAACATAGCAACCTTAGGAAAGGAAAGCCTGGTTCGATTCTCTTAGACTCCTTGTTCCGAGCCCACCTAGCTGCCTTGGTTTGGTAATAGTATCCCAGCTGACCAAATGAATCTTCCTTGCCTCCTGTTTTGTTTAAGGAAGTCAGTCCGTCCCATCGTTCGAATAAGACAACTATCTATCTCGCACCCTTTTCCCCCCCTTGCCTGTCTTCTTAGCCTATCCTGTCCCACCATCTGCGAGTAGTTCAATGAGTAAGGGGTTCAGCCCTTCTTTACGTTTACGTGCCTATATCACGAGTTTACAGCTCAACTAGGCTGCGCTGCTTTCAAATGCAATGATTGGGCCCCCTAGACCTGAGGTCTTCACTTCAATTGCTCAGTCCAAGTCTGCTGCAATTGGCAATTTCATTTCTAAAGTATTGGTTGTCGTAGACTCCTCCCGCTCACGCAATCCCGTCTTTTATCATTGATCTTCTGCCCGTCTATCTCTTTCCGGCTAAATATGCCTATCCAGGGTCGTGTAAAGCAGCGGTAGATCAACATAGGTGTGAACAAAGCACCACATTCTGGCAATTCGTAAATCTACAATAGCGAGAACGTTCTTTTAAAAGACTGTAGCAGCAGTCGGCACTCGAGTTCTTAGTATCAGGAGGTGCAATTAGCGCGTCATCTCTTGTCCAAGTCCTTCTCATTCTCTTTATCGAAGACTTAGATACTGGAATCTCCCAACTTGGTTGTAGAAAGATGGGCGGGTAGCTTTCAATTCCAACGGGTTTGAAGCTGATTCTGGTACCCCCACCTCTGCTCTTCTATGTTTCTATCACTGAAACAGCGCTAGGGGAAGAGGAAGAACATGGTAACATTGCGATTTCAATTTAGCAGCATTGGCCGTAGAATCCAGAGGGTGACTGACCACTATATCTATCGATCGAGACCTTGACTGAGACTGATTGATTCGCCAACCTTAGAAAAAAGAGACAATCTGTCGATTTCGATTTCGACGAATCTGCACTTGGCCTGAAAGTCCCATCCCTAGGACCTGTAGTGGCACGAGAACAAGCAAGCTTGACCCGATCGTTGAACCTGAAAGCTTCGACACAATTAGGACAGAGAAGTTAGCGGTAGGGGGTCTTTTCTCTCCGTTACCTTGTAAACCAATTGCATTACTTCTTTCGGAAGCTACTGTGGGATTCTTTCTGAAAAAGCATTCTAGTTGTGCTGTACCTTTCTCCGCTTTCCCCGGCTGTGCCGTACCACCGGTGAACTCGAATTCGTTCTATTCGTTCTAACAGAATGCTAACCTAACATCGCCCTTGGTGATTGGCCAATTCCAAGGTCTTTCTCAATAGAGCTCTACTAATGAAATAGGGGTGGCGAAACCTCTCCCTCCGGTCGCCTCTCAATGGCTAAATCGGGCTAGACCAGCACTGTGAAAGGCTACTCCCAGCCATGTTCCCGCTCGGTTTCAAGTCTACTCTGTAGCGACTGCCCCAGAAGAAAGTCACGACAAAACAGGGACGCTGGCAAGCAAGACAAACTTGCCAAGTTTGATTGATATGGTGCTAGAGTATAAGCTTGGACGGACCAACCAGGTCGCGGATGCCTTAAGTAGGAAGGCATAGCTGGCGGCATTGTTGTGGTTGGCAGTGGCAGCCACCAGCAGGGTCACGAGTACCCTACCGCTTTAAAACTATGAGTTCTTTCATTTCTGGTTTAACTAACAAAGTGTTAGGCAGACATTGCCCTCACTTTCAAAATACTACTAAATCCGCAGCAGCGCAGCAGACAGTAGAGGAGGCGTCCCTTTCACTAAGGCTGTTTACGCGATCTGGGCAGGTGAACCCGTTAGCTAAGAAGAGCAAGGTCACCACAAGTTCAAAATGTGCTTGTGAAGCTTTCTAATGTCAACAAAGGAGCAGAAGTTAGCCAAGTAAAAGACTATAAGGTTTAGGAGAATAGCACTGACAGTTCACAACCTGGGATAGCGTTGGCTACCTTGCATGAAGACATGGGATTGCTGTCTAAGTCCCATGCAAGAACAAGACGTTGAACTTCCAACGCGACTTGTAACCCAACTTCAACTGTCTTACTCGGACTGGAATGAGCACTCGCCTTACTGCGTTGAAGAGACATTGCTTTCATCTATCTCTCTATCTTCCCAAACCTTGTAAAGAGGTTGTAGTCCAATATTTCCTTCAAAGACCGTATTATTACACCGGTAGGATTCGGAAGTCTAACTGACAAGCCAACGCAGAGCAATAGATTGATGTTCAACGCAATGACTAGTGCATGAGGAATGATTGAACTTCTGCTTCCGCAATGAGACGCTAAAGCCCTTTTTTCAAGAGAAAGAGAAAGATTTTGTTAACACCCTAACTTACGGGATCTCTCCTTCTAAGATAAAAGGAAGAACTTCAGCAACTTCTGCTCATTCTGATTCCTAGCTTTCGGATGTCATTTCTTACGAGCTTGCCGCCGAGTCAGCTTTTTCCTCCGAGCGTGTTTACACAAGTCTGAATTATCCGAGTCTGGGGCGTGTTGCCCTTCTTTCCTTTATTTGTTGGCTCACCCGAAGCAAGGAATTTTCTTTCTTCTTCCCGCCCTAGGAGTAGGACTTCCTTTCTTTATCGTTGTTCATTCCGTACGTATCCTATTCTATTCCCCAAAAGTCTGTTAGCTAACTTTCAATGCATTCCTACGAGTCGTCTAGGTCCCTTGCAATCTTGGTTAAGCTACCTTCCGCATTGTTTGGGAGCCGAAGCGTTTTGTTGTGATCCATGCCACATCGAAGTCAAAGCCCCCTCCTCGCGTGCTCGGGGTCAAGGGCTCCTTGACAGTGGGACCCCATCCACCTGCTTTGGACCCTCTGGTGGACATGGATCCCCGGCTCGTGGTGTCCTTCCTCGAGTTGCCCAGGGAGGCGGACATCAGCGCTCTGGTCCTGAGGTTCGGTGGAGAATGTGAGCGAGTTTGGCTGAATGACAAGAATGCATTGGCTGTTTTCAGCGACCCGGCACGGCACGAGCAGCAACTGCCTTGAGGAGGTTGGATCACGGATCAGTGTATCACGGGGCTGTTGTGGTAGCAGTTCAGGATGGAGGCAGAAGCTCCAATAATGTGTGGGGAGGACCAGCAGCTTCCAGAGGGAATCCA
>OX328283.1:142500-170000 GCA_946814005.1 Chamaenerion angustifolium
TCAGTTGCCAAGCAATTTGGCTCCTGAAACTGAGATCGTGGGAAGGTTGGCTTGTTCTGTTGAGGGTAGTGGCAAGAGGCGCATATTTCCCATATGCAATTATGTCACCCAGCGGCTCCTAAAGCCAGTACATGACTGGTCGTCTAAGATTCTTCGATTATTACCATCTTTACGAAAGCTTCGTTCGATCAATTGAGACCATGTTGAGCCCTGGCAGGTTCAAAGGTTGCATTTTCCTTTGATCTGAAGTCTGCAACGGATCGTTTTCCGTTGTACCTTCTTTGTCTTTGAAGGCTAATGCAATTTCTCTTTGATCGCTCCTTTGCCTCTGCAGTTGTTAATTCTGCCTTGGCAACTCAGGTGTTTGACATTGGTTTCAAAGGTAGGAAACTTGGTGTCCATCACCGGGCGATGATCTGTTTCACAACAGGTCAACCTTTAGGGACATATTCCTCTTGGAACCTCTTCACTTTATCACACCCTATTTTGATGTGGTATTGTGCGGAGCAGGTTCATCCAGGTCAGCGCTTTCAAAAGTATGCCATACTAGGCGACGACGTCGTGATTACTGATCCCGATGTCGCGACAGAGTATGAACGTACCAACTCAGGGCTTGGTGTTAAGTCAGAAATCGCTAATCTCTCATAGAGGTGCGGCAGAATTCGCTAAGAGATTCGTAATCCGAGATTTGACTACAGATATTTCACCTGTATCAATCCGGGTTATGATGAATTCGCACCATACCTCAGGTGCGATGTCTGCTCATAACCAATATGGTTGTAAACGGTTGACAACAATCTCCCGTTTACTTGGCCATGGTTTTAAAGCCTTCCCCTTCTTAAAATGGGGCGACTTCTGACCCGTAAGACGTTAAAGGTAAGACGTCTTATTGGTTTGTACTCTCGTGCCAGTCTTCCTTTTGACCTTTGGTTAGGTCAAGGATTACCCTTGAATCCTTATGGTTAAGGAATTCTTCATTCCTTTCTATGGTTGAAATTAAAGCCCAAAGAGCTTCAATGTCTGAGTTGTTGTTCTACTCAGAAGGAGTAGCAACTATGTTAGAATACACACTGCTGCGAAATTGGGTTGAAGACTGGTGTCGTTATGTTGCTTGGTATGCTGTACGGTCTGTTGACCTTGATGCCCCAATAAGCACTTGGTTTGATGGTCCAGTTGTCCAAAGGAAATGGTCGATCACCAATAGTGATTCTGACCAACTCCGTTTTGGTATACTGTGGTCATGCTATGATCTTGTTTCTCATTATTCGATAAATGAGGACAAGCTTCCTCGAGCAATTGCTTCGAGTTAGCCAATAAACTATTGCAAACCAACTGTTTATTGGAGGTACTGAATACGATCCTCTCTTTTATTGTCCTTGGAGTCCTGACTAGGCTCTAAGTCAATGAAACGAGAAATCGTTTCGCATAAGCCTTAACATGCTTCGAACTAGCCTTAGGTTGAATCCCGACATGGGCGAGTAGGGATGAAAGGACAGTTGAAAGCAGCTTCTGAGGGCCTTTGTTTGAGGTGAGGTTCTATAGTTTGATTGTTACCTATGTTTTCCTCTCCCCTTCCCCGGTAGCTAGGATAGAGTTATCTATTTCCTTCCGTTCAGGGGCACTCTAAAGGCTTTGCAACCTTCAGAGCTGGTTGACAGCGGTCTACTCAGTCCCTCTCGCTCTTTGATAGACATCTTTCGGTTCTCGGTCTCATCCTGATGGTTTGTGGAGGATACAACTGACGGTCGAAACCTGGATAAACAATCCCCCTATGTGCGCGGGGTTTTGAACAACCCCGCCTTTGCACATACTAAGAAGTTAGATATCCCATCCCCCCCAACAACATAGGGACCTAGCTCATGAGTCAACGAACCTGTTATAGCCTTTGGGGCTGTTCCAGATACCGAACACTCATAGACGTTGTCAAATGCTTTCCATAATATCCCAAATTTGACGAGTGCAACGTCACTTTGTGACGCGTACCAGTAACGGGACACCACGGGAGCATCCATAAGTTGTTGGATGGTTACCTCAGGATGCATAGCGGTACACCAGTACCAATGTACATGGCGAAGCCACGCTTCACACCATTTCCTAACCAGTGAGTACTCGAGAAAGTCCTGTGTCTTTTCTCCAAGAGTTGCCGGGTAACATAAAGGGGGGACCAATTTGAAGTCCTTGGGTTGCAACTCCTTTCGAAGAAGGCACACTACTGCCCCGAATACATACGGGTGTTGAGGTAGGCCCCGTCCTAACCAAAGGTCGGTCGGAAGTGAAGCTTTGGAATACATTGCATAGAGTCGAAGATTCCTAAGACTCATACAATGGCTTATTCGCGAGAGAACTCGATAGCCACACCCTGCAATCCGTAAGAAGGTGGAAAACCTTGATACGGGGTACTTGAGGATTACTCCCATTGCACCATAAGGATGATGACTATTGAGGAGTGCACGACATGAGATAGGAGAGTTGTCCACACTCAAGTCGCGTACTCGAAATCTTTTAGCGAATTCTGCTGCCTTAATACCAATATAAGCATGATAAATCAAGGGCCGTTAGGCGAAATCGTCACCCCTAAGTTCCCAAGAGCCTGAGCGTATTCCATGGCTACACGTTCATCGGTGATAACAACGTCATCCCCGAGAATCGCATACCTAGTAAAGCGCATACCTGGGTAAACCTGTTCCGCACACCACCACACTAACTAGCTGGTGAGTGAGTGCAAACAAGGGCCAAGACGCATGATATCCGAGAGGTTGCCCTGCAACAAAGCTAACACACGAGTTTACCTTCTTTACGAAAGGTACCTCAAATATGTTGCATGCTAGAGTGGAATTCACCACACTGGATGCGAACGACCTATCGAATAGGTAGCACATTACTTCGAACAAGAAGATCAAAGGCCACCTATCGGTGGCTGACTTCAAGTCAAAGGAATATGCTACTCTGCTATTGAGTTGTCTATCAAGCGGTTTGGTCTGTGCAAAGGTACCATCCATTGGTATCATTTGCAAGACCTGATTCAACCAGTCATGGACTGGATGAAGCAGCCTCTGGTTGATATAATTACCGATAGCAAAGATGCGGCGCTTGCCCCCTCCCTCTACTACCTGACCTAGCCGGCCGAATATGGGTCTACATCCAAATTCTTGAGATGTAGGTAACACGGGTCCAATAGTCTTCTCGAATTGGTCCAAAGACCAACCAGAGAACAACAACTTATTAGGATCAAGTGCAAACCGCGTAAACGGTATCCATAATAGGCCCTGCGACCACTGCTCACCCCGAGCATGTACAAACTTGACTCGGAGAATGCCATCCATTCTAAAGGCAGAGCAGGGAAAGATGACCGTTTCCGGGCAAGTTCCTTCCTACACGTTCCTGACTTCATGAAATAATCACGAAGGAAGGATTGTGATGGCCTACTACGGGCTTTCCAGGTCGGTTCCCACGTCATCCCTTGGTAAAGGGGAATTATGGTAATACGAGGTAGCTGTTGATCAGATCAGGTAAGACAAGTTTGATCTTACCGATCTGTGGAAGCTCCGCTCCCTCATCCCAAAGTTTCATTATTGAATAAGAAGTGCTATTATCAACCCTCAACCTCAGTTGAATTAACTTACTGAGTGAAAAGAAAGAGTTGAACACTTTGACCAATAAGTCAGACCGATCCGTTTTCCGGTAAATTCTTTGTCGGATAAACGGTGGGATGATTCTAGGGTACCCACAACGCGTTAGGGAGACTGGGACGGGTAATAAAGATTTAGGAAAGCTTTGCTTACCATCACCATTCGGCAAAAAGCCTCAGATGTCCAGTAAGGTCTTCTTCAGTTCTCCAACTTTTGGCACGTACATGCGACGTCCCTTCGTCATCAACAGACCGTCTTTCACCCAGAAACGAGGGGTCTTGCCTTCGCGGAGAATGCTCTTGGCAAGGGGGTCTTTTTCTAGGCCCTCACGGATGTGGCTGACTATGGTGCCTTCAACACGGCTTTCTGAGGTAGCAGGCACGACCCAACGCGCCATCAGTTCAGCTGTTTCGCATCGGCAACCACCCTTATTCAAATAGGGCAGGCTTGTGCGCCAAGATCATATAAAACTCGAAAAGAAAGTCCTGCCCCTATACAAGAGGAGATTTATTGGAGACAGCGGTCTCGGATCAATTGGTTGCAACACGGTGACATGAACACAAGATTCTTTCATCATACAACCAAAGCAATAAGAAAGTATAACTTGCGACGGCGAAACAAAATTTGACGACTGCAAACAGAAGGTGGAGACTGGCTGGAAAGGGAGGCTGAAATAATGAGGGAATGCGAAACATATTTCAAGGGGCTCTTCTCTGCAATTGGAACAACAGGCTGGGACGATGTGTTATCGTGTGTTCCTTGTCTGGTTGATCACACAATGAATGAGAAGCTAGTTGAAGCAGTTTCGGATGAGGAAATGAAAGAGGCGGTGTTCCAACTTGGCAGATCGAAATCGCCGGGTCCAGACGGCTTTCCAGGCATGTTTTATCAATCTTTCTGGGACGTGGTTGGGTCAGACGTTTCCTTAGCAGTCAAACAGTTCTTCCAAACAGGTCTCTTCCCTAACTCTTTGAACTATACTGATATTGTCCTAATCCCTAAAGTACCTAACCCTACTTCTACATCTCAGTTCCGCCCCATAAGCTTATGCAATTTCCTTTACAAAGTCATTTCAAAGGTCCTCACAAACAGATTGAAACCAATATTATCTGATTTGATCACCCCGTTTCAGAGTGCTTTCGTTTCAGGCAGACTAATACAGGACAACATTATAGTGGCCCACGAAGCATTTCATCATTTGAGGATTAAGAAAACAGGGAAGAAGGAGGAATGCGCTGTCAAACTGGACATGAACAAGGCCTATGATCGAGTGGATTGGGGATTTCTGTTCGAGGTTCTCAAGAAACTCGGGTTCTGCGTTCAATGGATTAACAGGATCCGAGCCTGTGTCACAACAGTCACCTACAGGGTAGTGATAAATGGTAAGAAGACTGAGCCTTTCCGCCCTACGAGGGGAATCAGACAAGGAGACCCTCTGTCCCCGTATCTATTTATTCTGGTGGCTGATGTCCTATCAAGGCAGGTATGTAGAGCAGTGGAACGCAAGTCATTGGAAGGAATCCGGATCAAGAAGGGGTGCCCGACTCTGCATCATCTATTTTTTGCAGACGATTTGTTATTCTTCCTTAAGGCCACCCACACAAATGCAAGGGTTCTTAGGGAGGTAATTCAGAATTTTTGCAACGCTTCCGGGCAAGGTGTGAACTGTGAAAAGTCGAATATCTTCTTCAGTGCGAACACATCGGAGGAATCAAAGAGGGCAGTTGAGGACGTGTTTGGCATCAGAACAGTGGACAACCCTGGTAAATATTTGGGCCTGCCTACACTTTTGGGTAGGTCTAAGAAGGAAGCTCTCGCGTTTCTTAGGGACAAAGTGGTAAACAGACTGCAAGGGTGGAAATGCCAACTTTTGAACAACGCCGGAAAGGAAGTTCTCTTGAAAGCAGTCGTAACTGCAATACCGACATACACCATGAGTCTTTTCTTATTGCCAAAAACGTGGTGCAGAGAGAGAAATTCGCTCATGGCAAACTTTTGGTGGGGAAATAAGAACACAGCATTCACTGGAAAAGCTGGGACACCCTTACAAAGGCAAAGTCGATGGGAGGGCTAGGATTCAGGGACCTGGAGACTTTTAACGTATCTCTTCTCACGAAGATGGCATGGAGAGCTCAACAGCACCCTGACGCCTTCTGGGTTAGAGTTCTAAAAGGAATTTATTTTCCTATAACTTAATTCCTTAAAGCCGTGAAAGGTGCTCGGGCGTCATGGGCGTGGTCGAGCCTCTTAGTAGGAAGAGACACTCTACTGAACGGGGGACTGTGGAAGATCGGAAACGGTGAGACGGTGGACATTTGCAATGACGCGTGGATTCCCAACCTACCGGGTTTCAAATAGGGGGTTTCACAATTGGATTTGGCCACAGCATGTACGAAAGTATCCTCCCTCATTGATGTGGACACCGGGCAATGGGACTTAGCACCAATCCAAGAGAATATTACCCACGAAGAACAAGAGGCAATTAGAGCCATACCTTTGAGACTGAACCGCGGAGAAGATCGCCTAATTTGGCCATACGAGAAAACAGGCAGGGCCACAGTGAAGTCCGTCTACCACCGCCTCAGGGAGCTGAATGAAGCTGAAGCTTGCAGTGGTCCGTCTACCTCTCGATCTGTTTCATCAACTCTGTGGAAGGAGATCTGGAGTATGGCCACCCAACCGGCGATGAAATCTTTCATATGGAGGGCACTATCGAATGCATTAGCTGTGGGTACGAATCTCAAAAATCGACGGATCAGGGACTCATCTCTGTGCAGCTTCTGCGAGGAGGAGGAATCAGTAGAACACGCACTTCTTCTTTGCAAATGGGTGCAACCAGTCTGGTTTGGGTCTTTGGGTATGAGGTTCGATCCAGCTGAAATCTCAACAATTGGTGACTGGCTTGAGTTCTTACTGATGGAAACTAAGAATCAGAAGACGGAGCGAGCTCGAATTTGGTCGCTGTGTGGCTTCACGGTGTGGAACATCTGGAGAGAGAGGTGCCGAGCATGGAGACCTTCGTCCTCAACCTGTTCAAGCCACAGAGATAAGTCTCTCTGCTCATTACGAATTTTGGAATGCAATGGAAAAAAGTCAAAGCAAAGCCCATTTAGCCCAACAAGGTTGAAGCCCACGTATTGGAAGAAAGCAAGGCCAGGAGCTATCAAGATAAATTGTGATGGAGCTTGGGATGCAAGCTCGAAGCGTGGAGGTATTGGTGTAGTGGCTCGGGATGAAACTGGTGCCTTGGTTGGAGGTCGAAATGACTCGTGTGTCGACTTCGGGGCGGACATCATAGAAGCAAGGGCTTTGTTATCCGGAGTTGAGCTCGCGATCGAGAAAGGATGGAACACGGTGGAGTTTGAATCAGATGCCGAGGCTGTAATTAACGCGATCAAGAACCCTTCTAGCAAGATCGATTGGAGACTGGACACGATCGTTGACAATATCCGCCTCAAAGCACAATTGATTCAAGAGACTTCATGGTGCTCTATCTCGCGCAAAGCTAATTTATGTGCCGACTGGGTTGCGTTGCAATCTAGAAAGGGGATGTGCTCGAATGATTGGGTTGGTGAACCCCCATCCCCTCTATTATCTCTTTTGTTGTTTGAGCGTGACTATGTACCGCCGTGAAGGCTTTCCATTTTGCAATCAATAAAGTATACATTTCTGGCCAAAAAAAAAAAAAAAAAGTCCTGCCCCTATACTTAGTTGGCTTGCTTTGGTGACAACTTCTTTTGGGTCTTACAGTAGCTTGTAGCTACATTGGTTGTCTTGACCAAAAATGGACTGCCAAGCGTAACGTGCCTCCAAACTCTCAAACAATGCACTACTGCTGTCATCTCTTTCTCCTGGACTGTATAGCGCCTTGAAGTCTCATTCAACTTGCGGCTCTCATAAGCAACAGGGTGTCCATCTTGCATCAACACGCCCCCAATAGCAAAGTCTGACGCATCAGTGTGAACTTCAAAAGGTGAGTGTTGATCCGGCAGTTTCAATTGCATTGCCTCTGTTATGGCTCGCTTGAGCCCTGAAAATGCTTTCTGGCACTCTGTTGTCCAATCCCGTCCGGCACTTCAAGAGATCTGTTAAAGGAGCGGCTTTTGCGGGATAGCCTGAAATGAACCGGCGAGTTTAGTTGACAAGTCCCAAAAATGACCAACGCTGGCCTACATTCGCAGGGGCTTGCCATTCAACTATGGCACGAATCCTCTGGTCGTCCATATAAATCTTCCCAAAACAACTACGATGCCCGATAAAGATGACCCATTTTTTGTGAGCGAAAGAGCATTTCTCCCGCGGTTTCTTATGGCTTGGTAAACCTGTTTCCATGGCATCCAGAAGACACCATGGTTTTCGGAAACGGAACCACTGCTATGCATGAAGGTGTCCGTCACCTAGTCTCGTACTAGTTGGCACTCTGTGATGCCCAACGTCTTATGAATCCGACGGCCTGGACGGGATAATCCTTCCGGTCTAAACCAGGAAAGACAACCCCGCTACGAGCGTGAGGTTGTTCAAGCCCCACACAACATACCAAGAAGGTGGAATCTCCACAACCACCAATCAGATACGGCTCTTTCATGCAACACACAGACTCGGGTAGCGCCAATGGTGGCCTACCAGACGTCATGAGTTCATGAACGAGATCGAATGCCCTCCATAAGAGACCGAATTGCACCAAGCACTCGTCTTGTTCAGACGCGTACCAGTGTTTCGACACTACGGGAGCACCCCACAGTAACTGATCAACAGTTACGTCCGGTGACATAGCTACGCTCCAGTACCAATGTACTAGCTTGGCCCATGACCCAGTCCACCGACGAACAACCGAGTACTCCAGAAAGTCAGTAGTCTTTCCTCCAATTCCAAGAGGAATTGCCTCAGGAATCAATGATAACTCTTTTGGACGTAACTCCCGACGTAGCATATCTACTACTACACCGGTAATATACGGGTTGAGGGGATAACCTCTTCCCAACCAATAATCGGTTGGTAGGGCCACCTTAGAGTACATAGCATTCAATCAACAAATCTTAAGTGACATACTATGGTTTATTCGCGAAATGGCATGATAGCCCACACCCGCTATTCGCAAGAAGGTTGTAAATCTTCTCTATGGGTACTTTAGGTTCACACCTATCGCCCCATAGGGATGGTGACTATTCAGCAGTGCGCGACATGACACAGGAGAGAAATCCAACGTCAGATTGCGCACCCTGAACCGCTTCGCGAACTCAGCTGCTCCACTATGAGAGATCAAGGATTTCTGATACGAAATCATAACCCCTAACCCCCGCTTGAGCATACTCCTGGGCTACCCGTTCGTCAGCAATGACAACATCATCGCCTAGAACAGCGTATTTAATAAAGCGTTCACCGGGGTAAAACTGCTCTGCACACCACCACACTAACTAGCTGGTGAGTGAGTGCAAACAAGGGCCAAGACGCATGATATCCGAGAGGTTGCCCTGCAACAAACGAAACCGTGGAATTGGTCCGTTTGACGAAAGGAACCTCGAAGATGTTACACGCCAAAGTCGAATTAACGACACTTGACGCAAAGGACCTGTCGAATAAATAGCACATTACCTCAAACATGAAAACAAGCGGCCACCTATCAGTTGCCGACTTGAGATCATAGGAATATGCCACCTCACTACCCTCCAAGTAATTTAGAGGACGGGTCTGCTCAAATGTTCCATCCATGGGAATCATCTTGAGCACTTCATTCAGCCAATCATGAACTGGATGAAGTAGCCGTTGGTTTTTGTAATTACCAATAGCGAAGATGCGTCGTTTGCCACCACCCTCTACAACACTACCTAAGCGACCTCTAGTCACAAGGGCCGACATCCGAATTGCTCAGATGTGGGCAGCACAGGCCCTATAGTCTTCTCAAATTGGTCTAATGACCAACCAGATATCAACAACTTATTAGGATCTAGTGCCAACTAGTTGGCACCCATAATAGGCCTTGAGACCACTGCTCACCGTACGAATGTACAAAGCGAACTAGCTCGGCAAATGCCATCAATTCAAACGGCAATACACCAAAGATAGAACACC
This sequence comes from Chamaenerion angustifolium, assembly GCA_946814005.1. Lineage (NCBI taxonomy): Eukaryota > Viridiplantae > Streptophyta > Magnoliopsida > Myrtales > Onagraceae > Chamaenerion > Chamaenerion angustifolium. The sequence continues at coordinate 152,199 of OX328283.1, forward strand.
GGTTTGCGAGCTCCTTGTCTTTACCACCCTCCTTCAGAATCTTCCGGAACCATGGCTGACTCGGAACGGCCTTCCAGGTCGGTTCCCATGTCATCCCTTGGTGAAGGGGAATCTGGGAAACCCGTGGTAGGTACCTCAACACCAAGTCAGGGAGGTGTTGTTTCACTCGCCCAACTTGGTCAAGAACACTCTCGTCATCCCGGGGCGTAATTCTCGATTCAAAGGCTCCATAGTTTTCCGGTAAATTCTTTGTCGGATAAACGGTGGGATGATACGAGGGTATCCCTTTCGAGTCAGAGAGACTGGGTGCGGTAATTGGGCCGGGGGGGTAGGACCCCCACCATAAGCCACCAACTAGGATGATGCGCACTGCTTGAGATAAAGCGCAGTGAACAACAATCCCGAGCGGCGGCTCAGCCTAACTACCTCCTTCATATACAGTACAGGAATATGAAGATACCCATCTCCTTGGTGTTGCCGTCGGCGATAATGAGAACGACCTTTTGAAGGAGCCGTTTCATTACCGGGATGTTCGAACACCCTCTGCCATTCGATTGGCTTAACTCGCATGAGTGACGGAAATAACCGATAGCCTTTGATGTCCATAGAGATTTTTAAAGTTTCTCTATAAACCATCAGGCGACGAAAGTCGACCTAATCATCCAAATCTCACTTTGTCCTGGATAACTGATCTAGGCTTAGTTGAGCCACCTGGAAGGGTACACGACCCGACCCCGAAGTTGGGCTAGAGGACACCCCCCTATGGACCACGACGCATTTATACGTCGGCCACCGGGCAACCACTAATCAAGACAACCAAAACTCCCCGAGATGGAGATCATCATGTGATCCCCATTTTAGGGCACCTTGGCACTACCTAAGGAGTCAAGGATTGGTGGAGAACCACTCCACCTCACCAAGACCTGGGTTACTACATCCAGGTGTTGTGTACACTTTCCTGGGATCCTGTCCCACGGACGGTCCATGCACACGCTACCGGTGCAGCGCCCAATGTGGAACATCCAACCACAAAGCACATCATCAGCTTTATGCTGAAGATGTCCTCCCGCTTCACATATAGCTTATTTTGCCTTAGAGTCTCAAACACAATGCGGAGATGAGAGGCATGCTCGTATAAAGATCGGCTATATACAACTATGTCATCCAGATACACTACTACAAACTTGTCCAAGTATTCGTGAAAGATCTGATTCATCAACGTGCAGAATGTAGCAGGGGCATTGGTCAACCCGAATGGCATGACTAAGAACTCGAATGCCCCATACCTGGTAACATAGGTAGTCTTAGGCTCATCACCCTTGGCAATACGCACTTGATAATACCCCGACCGCAAATCCAACTTCGTGAAGTATCGTGCTCCACTCAACTGATCGAAAAGGTCTGCAATACGAGGCACGGGGTACTTGTTCTTGATGGTCACTTTGTTCAGCGCTCTAGTTTCGATGCAAAACCTTAAACTGCCATCATGTTTCTTCTGAAACAGAACCGGCGCTCCGAACGTTTAGACGACTGTATAAATCCGGCTTCCAGCAATTCTGAACATTGACTCCTAAGTTCTGCCAACTCAGGAGCGGCCATCCGCCACACCAACCTAGCTTGCGCTGGCGGCTTCGCCCTATTCTAAGGCTCAAACTCTCTCTTGTGGTCTACTGCCCGGCGTGGCGGAAGTTCCTGGGGCAGCTCTGGGGGCATAACATCCCCTTACCCAGGGTAGCTTGTCTACCCGCGGTAAAAGTACCTCTGGGAGCTTCTCTTGCTCCACTCTAAGGGTAAGGGCGGCAAGGTAGATCGGCTGACCCTCTTTCACCCCTTTCTTCAACTGCAAGGCTGATATCATCTAACGCTTGCCTTTGCCTTTCTCAGCAACTGCGGGTACAATGCATGGACTTCTGTGTGACATAGGTGATGTCAAATTCTGCTAGCAGCATCTGCCACCGAGCAATTCTTCCGGAGATAGCCGACTTCTCAAACAAATATTAAAGAGGGCCCATGCGTGCAAGAAGCTTGATGGAATGGGCGCTTCAGTAGTTTCTCAACTTTTGAGTGGTCCACACGAGGGCGATCAGCTTAGCAAGACCCAGGAACTTACGGTCTAAACAACCAGTGGAATCGGGTCGTTCAGAACTGCCCCTTACTATATCAAGCTTGCGAAGCTTTAGATCGCAGAGGTCCTTGTGATCAATCCATTTGAATTCGATTCGTTCGCCCACTCAGAATGGTTACTGGACAAGGCAGGGCCGGCTTAGCCCCGGAGCCTTTTAGCCGTGGAAGTCCTTTTGCCCTTTGTAGGTATCTAATTAATTAGCTTAAGAATTCCACCTAGCTAGGTTTGAGAGACCTGGAGACTCTAAATAAGGCTAGCATTGCACGCTGCATCTGGATATTGTATTTAAAAGCAGGATCTTTGTGGGTGGCTTGGGTTAAGGCAAATTTGATCAAGCAGAAGTGTTTTTGGACAATGAAGGTCCCTGGAGATTGCTCTTGGTGTTGGAGAAAAATCTTGCAGCTCAGAGCGATTGTTAGGCCTTTTATCAGACATCAAATTGGAACCGGGAAGGAGGTATTTTTCTGGCATGATTTCTGGCAACGCTCTGGACCTCTCTCTACTGTTACTGCTGGTGTCAGATGCTTTCCTTCCATGTTTGATTTAGCTACAGTTGCTGAAGTTTATAGGGATGGAGAATGGAGATGGCCTAGATGTTGTGATCCTCGAGCCTCTTCTATTCGAGTAGCAGTTGAAAATGAGGTTTTTTACTCTGCTCAAGATCCAGTTTTGTGGACGGCGAATGCTTCTCAGAAGTTTTGTACAACTGATGTGGCTAAGGCTCTTAGGCCTCCTGGACCTAAGGTCCCTTGGCTGCCAGGCTGTTTGGTTTCCCCACAACATTCTTAGTATGTCTTTTCTTTTGTGGATGGCTGTTCTTGAGAAACTCCCTACAAAAGAGAGACTAGTTTCTTGGGAATGAATATTGCATCTGAGTGTTGCTTTTGTGATGAGAAGGTAGAATCCAGAAACCATCTCTTTGGAGGCAGCTCTTTCACTAAGGAAAGATGGTCGAGGGTTCATATCAGGCTTTGGCATAATCAAAGCAGTTTCTGATTGGAATTATGAATTTGATTGGATTGTATCATTGCGTGGATGTGCTGTCTCAAGATACTTGTTGCGGCTATCATGGACGTGTTTTGTCTAGTTGGTTTGGATTGAGAGGAACTGCAGAGTTTTTCACTCCATTTCCTCTTCTCTGGATTCGATTCTACAGGCTATTTTTGCTGCTATCCGGCATAGAGTTGCTGCAATTTCAGGCTACTATCACAAAGACGCTAGATGTGATCTTTCTGTTTCGTGGCTCAAGTTTGTTTGGTTTGTTCTCTTGTAATTAGTACAGTTACAATACTAAGTTTTGCAATACTTTAGGTATATCACTTACCGAAAAAAAAACAGAATTCCACCTACTTCAAAGTGTAGCATGAACTCTCTGCCCCAAAGATTGGATCTCAGCCAAGCAACAGTGACTTCTGGTAGTCAACCAGGCCGCTTTCGTACGCTTTCCCCATTTTACTAAAGGAACTATTTTGATTCCTCCTATTCCTGTCCAACCAAGGACTCAGAGGGAGGCAGAGGTTCCGAGAATCTAATCTAGTCTGAATTGACCGGGGGCATCACTTAGGTTAATGAAAATAAAGCTTTCAATAGTAAAGAAGGGGGGAGTGAAGGAAGAAGGTAAATCCTAGTTTGGTGGAGTATCGGTGAGTTTGGACTCTTAGACTGAATATAAACCCGGCCCTTCAATCATTTCCTTCCTCTCACCACGAGCCCTCCTGGGATTTCTGAATACCGGATTCAAGAGCTTTTGGGGTGTGGGTCGGCTAGAGGAAGAACATTCTTTCGGAAACGCAGGTTCAAGCATTCAAGCGTCAGGAGAAAGAGAACCTGACTTAGGAACCAAAGCCCTCCCTTGAGTTGCACCTTGAAAACGTCAGGCTTGTGAACCAGAGATAGAACTTGGCTTTGCTTCAAGAACTGCGCTTCAAGCTTTCAAAGAAAGATAGAAAGCAGGGACCCTTTTTTGCTTCTAGCTTTGAAGCTTTGAAATAGAAACCTTGGAATTTCCACTTGGATTCCAGCCCTGGTACGGTACGAAGTCCTTCCTCCATGAAAGGATCGGGCTGTTGGCTCGGGCAGAAGGTAGAAAGGCTAAGACAAAGCCGCTTCCTAAGCCTAAGTCAATCAGGTATGGCAGGTATGGCTTTGGTTAAGTAAATTGACTCCCTCTTCACCAATAGCCCTTGTTTGTAGGCATAATCCGCGTGAGCTCTTTAAAGTCTTTCGTGCCTTGCTCTTCTCTTAGTTGCAAGTAGCTTTGATTTGGGAATAAGCTGGAAGTAAAGTAGTATGTATGAGTTGAAGTGAAGGGCGCTATTAAGTAAGAAAAAGTAGAGCGGAACAACTTCTGGTTGTAAAGCTGAACAAAACACGTGCATCCAAACACTCGCAAATGCCTATAGGTGCTGCCCCAGTAAGAAGTTCGTGAGGTTAAGCTGCAGCTTATTCCCTCTCTCTTCCCCCCCAAAAAAAGGGAGAGAGATGTCCCGCCCCTTCTTTATGCACAAACATATACATAGCCAGACACAAAGGTGTACTTGACGGTCAAAATCTGATGTTCTTGTTGTTCATTCCTTACTATAGTTGGTTCTCTTACTTGCTCTAGTGGCTGGCAAAGGCCAACCGAGAGGGGAGAACGAATGGCTCCGGAATCGACTGGTTCCGAGCGGACTCGTGGAGCTGCTGCTTGGATTATCGTAGAATAAGAGGAGCCGTCTTAGGAAATGACAACACAACAAAGACAGATGCCGCCGCTGCGAGGCGAGGGAGTCACTTGTCTGGTCTTGCGGTGCACTCACTCCCGTTACGAGAATGAAATGAGGCCCCAGCTCGACTCGAGACCAAGACTCCAACCAACTCGCACCAATAGCGGCACTGAGCGGCCGGAGATGGATTGAAAAGGCAGCCCCCCCGCCTACCTACTCGTGCTCGTAGCTCGATCGGAGGTCAAGAGTGTGGTCTGGCGGAAAAACAGAAGTCGTCCGTATCAAGTGATACGTGAATTGCTCAGTAGTGCTTCGCCACTACCGTAGCTGGCGGAAATAGCTTAATGGTAGAGCGTAGCCTTGCCAAGGCTGAGGTTGAGGGTTCAAGTCCCTCCTTCCGCTCCTGGCTTCGTCGTTTAGTGGTAACGAGTGAAGTGCAGTTGCCCCTTTAGAGATCGGTTTGGAACCCGGTTCCAAAGCTATCAACCTAAGTTGTTGAAAGGGGCAAGCCAAAACCTACTCAACACAAGTTGCTGGCTTTTCAGCCGTTGCGCGCTAGCGCGCTTCTGTTTTTCAGCAGGCTTCTTCAAATATCCCAACAAAGTAGGGGTGTTCCCTAGTTGTAGCTAGCTAGCGCGCTAGCTTTTTCCCTGACGGGGAAAGGGGCTGCTAGTTGTAGCGCGCAGTGTACTAGTGAATAGGAAAAGCGGATTGAGAAACCTAATGACGGATGGAGGTTGAGGATAGAACATGTTCGGTGCCTCGCCCCTGTCTCCTTCGCCTCCGACCGCAAATGATGGGAATCCTTTCGATAAAGAAGAGGTATAGGCATCGCCTCTCGATCCTTGATGCTTGTTGCTTCCCAGGCCTCCCCAACACACTCTTGATACGAAAGAAACCTCCCGCCATAGAGAAGAGATCTAAAGTGAGTTACACCAACCCTCGATCACCCTTCCCTTGAACCTGAACAGGTCGAGAGAGATGAACCCGCACCACATTTGAGTTCCTTCGAACCGAAACCCCCAACTAGAGATGGAATTCCAGAACCTAAACAACTCAGTTGAGAGCTTCGTGACCGGTTCAAGGGAAGGTCCACCAAGTTTTGATAGGCCAGAGAGATGGGCTCATTCGACTAATCTGTGATCCCTGGGCCTACCTAACACAGAGATTTCCCTGAAATAGGGGATTGGTTGATCGAAAAGCTCAGGCAGGAGTAGGACATTCCATACAAATCTTTCAGATCCGCTAGCTTTTTGTTCCTCTCCTTTCCCATTTTTTCATCGACAGGCAGGGTGAATTCGTTGGTTCCAACTTCTGGTTGTAAAGCGGAAGAAGAGGGGGCACGGCCCCACCAGCAGCCCGCTCGACCCGAAAGGCATTTCAAATGAAACAAGAATCTGTATTCACTATCTATGGAGTGGAGTGACTATCCAACATCTCCTCTTCCCCCCCTTTTTTTTGCCTTTCTCGCCGGCAGGAGAATATATTTATTTTCTTGTATTGTTTATTATGATTGATCTCTAGTTCAAGGGCACTCAAACGTTTCCGAGTTTGAGATGGAATAAGACCCAGACGTAGAGTCCCTTCTTAAGTTAAGGCCGGGAAGGTCTTTTTTCTATTTATTTTTGACTCCCCTCTCTTACCTTTAAATAAGGGTTCTTCTCTTTCCCCACGAGGGAAAGCCCTTTTCCAGATGGAGTAGTGCATCTCTGTCTTGAAAGCCCGCCCTACAGATAGGAGTTCCTATCTCTACTGCCTATCCAACCCGAAGACTCAACTTCGTGGTGGAGTGCTTCGAGTTGGATCCGATCCCATCCCAGCAGTCAAACTCCTTCCTGACCCGGCTCACCTGCCTCTGAAGCTGGAATGCCTTTCTAGAGGAGGCTACCCTTATCGATGGGGGAATCGAAAAGCTTGAAGTGGGATGTTGAATGTGATTGGTGATGTATGGTGGTTATGAAATAGGTTCGGGATCATCTCGCATCGTTATCTGTATCTGCATAACGCTCTGCTGTTGAGGCGGGAGGGAAGAAGAGATTGGCTTTGTTTCATTGAAAAATGCCTCTCTATCTGAGATGAAGGGCAAACGTTTTAGGCGGCGTCTTGAACTCCAGGACCGCACTCTGAATGTCGGCCTCAAGGCTCTCAGGCTAGGCAACTACTAATCCTTCTTTTCTTCCTTCTCGCCCTCCAACAAAGTCTTTTTTTTTTTCCTTCGGCTATTACCGGCTGGCAACGCTTGGCCCAAGATTCAATTTGTTTGAAAACAACCAAGGATGGCGTTCATTTCCACTAGTTCTTGAAAGCTATCAATCCCCGCTTCTCCCATCTTTCAACTCCCTCTCGCATCGGTTCTGCATCATCTGATGAGCCCATGCGAAAACTTTATCTTTTCTTGGCGCCCGGCTAAACGATTGAGTCGAAAGCCGTATAACGCATAAAGGTTCCGATTCGAGCGAGAGCCCGAACGGGGGAGGCGAGAACATCTTGATCGAAAGCTCTACTGTTCTGAATAGTGAGAAAGACTTTTCAAAATTCGATCAAACCGATCGAGAATCTCATCATCTGTTAGGTGGGCCAACCGACCGAGTTGGGCTGGGCGTCCATGTCACAGAACCTTTCTCTAGCCAAGAATCCCATTATTGATCGAATGGGGGCGGATCCAATTCATTGGCAAATGAAAAATCTACCGTTTGAACACTCAGAAAAAAACCTATACTATATATAAAATAAAAGAGGAAGAGTCACTAAGACTTCCGCTAGGTAAGCAAGCAAGAAGGAGAGGCTAGAAAAGGCGAGGCAAGGGGCTCTCCATCTGACGGAAGATTGTGTCCAGGATCTGGTAATCGTTGCCTTGCTTCTTCTGGTCGGCTCGTATTAGCCTGTGCTTTCAACCAGGTAGTCATTCCCCCCTTCCTTTAGTCTTTTCAACGTTGAATCTTAAGTCGCGGTCATGTCTCGCCCCCCCAGTATAGTGACCGGTGACATCTTTCCCCCGAATTTCATCAGTTCCAGGCTCAAGCGCCTGCTCATCCATCTTCATTCCAAAGGCGAACATTTCCATTGAGTGACTGTAACTGCTATGGTTTACAGTCAATAGTTCTTAACCAACCCTTTCTCGCCGAGCTTTAACAAGCTTGTTGAGAGAATAGGGAGTAGGGGGGACCTTCGCTTCATTATAAATTGGACCCGGACCTTCTTTCTTCTCCTGCGGAGCCCTGATAAAGTCACCGGCGGCCGGTAGCTCTACTAAGCGAAGAACCGCTTGCTGCCTTTTCTTCGCGAATAACATGTGCAGGTAGCCTAGGAGAAGAGAAGCAAGCTACCCTCGCCTACCTCCCATCTATATCTATAGGCGGCAGGTAAGCATGGTAACTGTATCGGCGGCCGAGGCCGGCGCTCCGCGTTCTATCGTTGTTCCGCTCTTACGTACGCCCCACCTCACATAGAAGAAGGGGAACCTCTTCAATAGAAGAACCCGTGTGAGTGGGAGGGGAAAGAATCAGTCATTCATCGGATACGTCTTCTGGAGTGATCCATTTCATGTCAACTCTAATTAGTTATCAAAAGGCCTACTTTACAAAACAAAGGGAACGTCCTTTCCCGGAAACCTTGCAACCTTGCTATATCCCCGCGTTCTTGCACGGCTCGTTCTTCGAGCCCTGCTTCTCCCTTTTCCCCCTCTCCCCGTTCTACCGTCCAAACCAGGCCGTATGGAGTATAGCCAAGTGGTAAGGCATCGGTTTTTGGTACCGGCATGCAAAGGTTCGAATCCTTTTACTCCAGATTATGAACACCCGATCGGATCTGTCAAGAACGAGCTGACGACTACAGGGGAAGCTCGCGTTAAACGCCCTGAGCCCAGCTTGTAGCAAGCCAAAAGTTTGACTTGAACCTACTTTGCTAAGAGTTGAGAGAGAAGGGAAAGACAGACGGCAGAAAGCAATCCTTCCAACCAGCCAACCCGCGGAGTTGAACACAACACTGACTTCAGCCAGGTTCAACTATCAATCTCCTGGCCCTTGCAACACTCCTTGTTCCGTAAACCGGTCGCTGATTGATCTGATCGGACCCCGGACACGCGAGAGCCCAGCCCAGCCCGGGAGGAATGCAAGGTTCCCTGGCCCTTCATGGGACGGGCGTTCTAGTCCCCCTCCGTCTAATCGTTCCCTACCTCGCTCACCTTTTTAGCTAAAGGCTAAAGGCTAATCGCCTTCCTTTAGTTCGAGAGTGAATAAGGAAGTTCCAGGCTATCAGTTCAAGGTTGGCGGATAGGGGCAGCAGGGGGTTTGGGGAGAACTAATGAATAGGTCACAATTAGATACTCTTTTATTAGGAAAAAAGTGCCCTCTGGCGTTGCTAGTCTACTAAGCGAATGCCGTAGCCTATCGTATAGGACAGCAAGAAGTATGCCCAAAGAGAGAAAAATCCCAATTGTTTGGACCACAGTCTGTAGGCTTTCGTCCAACTTTCTATAGCTAACTTTGGTTGTTTACCAAGCCCAACCACGAGCTTGGTCTTTACCAAAGACGTACATACTTCTATTGAAGGTCTTGGACATCTCTGCTGTCCTTTCCGTTTTGGTATTCAGAAAGAACACCAAAGAGGATGTATAGCAGGTGACCTAGAGATCGTTGGTTAGTTCACCTATTGGTTTAGGTCGATCCATTTTTTGATTATTCAAATCATAACATAGATCGAATGCTCTCCAAAGATAACCGAATCGGACAAGATCAGGATCAACTCCATCGATCTTCCAATTACGGGAGCATCGAACCAACTAGATATAGGTCTATCAAGGGAAACAGATTGTTCTGCGTACCATTTGATATAGACCAGCCACGACTCCATCCATGACCGTAGTAAAAAGTATTAAAGAAAATCCTTGACTCCTAAGGTAAGGAAGGAGTCAAAGACTTTCTCAGGTGGCAGCCCCGTTTAGAGCCTCTCCTGTTGAGTCGAGTTACTTCGTTCCTTTGGTTTAAACCAAAGAGAGCAAGCAGCAAACACCACACCCTAACCAGTTGGATCAAGTGGACGACCTCTACCAAGAAATAACTCCAATGGTAGAGTGTGGAGGGAGTATAGAGCACGTAGTCGTTCAAGTTTCAAACTTGACGATGATGTAATTCGTGATAAAGTTCTATATCCACAACCAGCAAGCCGGCACATAGTGCTAAATCGCTTGAGGTTGTAGCGTAGATGAACATTCATCGCTCCGTAAGGATGATGAGAGTTCAATAGAGCCAACCCCAACACTGACATAGGCACAGGAGAGAAATCCTTTGTCAAGTTCCGGACTCTAAACTTCTTCGCGAATTCTGCAGCTCCGTATAATGATTTTTGTTTAGAAATCATCACACCCAACTCAGATACTGCATGCTCATACTCCTTTGCTATAGCCTCATCAGCTATAACAACATCATCACCAAGTATACCATACTTTGAAAAGCGCTTCAAATGATATACTTGCTCTAACCAGTACCACATCAGTATATGATGTGTTAATGGTTAGAGAGGCCATGAGGCATGTGAGCCAAGAGGTTGTCCAGCTACAAATGAGAAACATCGACGCTTTTGTTTTGTTATATCACCTACATCGAAAGCATAGGTTGCGTTGCATGAGTTTACGCTCATCGAAGCAAACGAGCGATCGAAGAGTGTTTTACTCTAAACAAGAAATAGTTTGGCCGGTTGCCGATTTCAAGTCTAGAGAAAACAGAGTAGAAGCACCGGCTAATCTATTTAGTGGGCGATGTTGATCGAAGGTTCCATCAGTAGGACTTCTTCGAAGAACATTGTACAACCATTTATGCAATTGATGTAATAACCTTTGATTCACATAGTTGCATATAGCAAATATGCGCCTCTTACCACTACCTGCACAAGTGTGACACAACCGACCAGAAATCTCATATCCTGGAGCAAGATTAGAAGGTAGGTATGGTCCTATCTTCTTTTCAAAGGAATCTAAGCCGATACCGCTAATGATCTTGTTAGTTGGATCACAAGCATATCGAACAAAAGGTTCCCATAAAGCTCCAGGCGACCATTGTTCCCCTTTTGAATGAATAAATTAGAGTGTCAAACTAAAAGCACTCAACTCAAGAGGGAGAACAGGGAAGCAAGATTTCGATCTTGCTACAGAAGGACTAACCTGTAACTCTGTTAAGGCAGAATGCCTAAACAGTGGAAAACCAGGTAAAGCCTTCCAGGTTGGCACCCAGGACATTCCTTGGAAAAGAGGAATGTCTGACACGAACGGAAGATAACGCTTTCTCAATTGTTGAAGTTCTTCAACAATTGACAAAGGTTCTCATCCTATCGTAGTCTATACAAGGATCCTGTATGGAAGCATAATATTTCAACTCAATTTTCTTTGCAAGAGGAACAATCCTATGCAAGTGCAAGGAAAATAATGATAAGAAGATTTGTACCCACATATCAGCAATACCATCTCGCATACGTATTTTCTTACGTATGAAAGATGGTATAATCCTTGGCAGACCCGATCGTGTAAGTGCGATAGGGACAGGTAAGCGTCCTTGCGGAACGCGATCACCACCGTAGTACTGTTGCAATGATGATGCGGCCTGTTTTAAATACAGAGCCACAAACAATGCACCAGATTTACGGTAAAGTAACCTTACCTGCTTGGCATACAAGTACCAAAGACGTACATACACAACATCAATGTTGCGAAGTTTAGGACTACCTATAGGTATCGTAGCCGCTCGCTCTCTGATGAGATCATAACAACGAAATAGTTGCTGATCTTTCCGTTGCGGATGAAAACATGCGACGAGCGGGTCGATAAACTCATAGATAGTTCGCTCAAAATCAATTGACGCACTATATAATACCAAAACCAATAATAACATAGATAACGAACCCATAAACCGAGTTAGAGCAGCTTTTCTGTTAAGAATGTAGCATCTTCGTCTAGGCGAAGAAAAAATGAGAATATTAAGCGCTCAACAGTTGACCAATCCGGTCTACAGCGTTCGACGAGCATCCAACCAACCATACCAAGTTGGTCACAATGTTCCAGAAAACCTTACGGAAAACCTAACCAAACCTTCAATGGTAGTGGACAGATGCCACTGGGTGAGTACGCGAAAAAAATATGACGAAACAAATTAGGATTGATGTCTGTCGGCAACGAAGAAAAAAGTATATAACCGGCGCCCCTCAATCGCATATAAATGCGGGGATAAGCCACTTCCTGGTGAATTGCCAGTGAGTGTGTCCGAGACTGAGTGAGGGTTGTTATACCCATCTCTTTATGTGTGCGTTATGTGGTCTAGCCAATCATATACTCACACAGGGGTATCTTATCCCGCAAAAACCATCGAAACTGCTTGCCAAGATCTTGCTTCGTTTGATGAATAGCAGCAGAATCATTGCCGGTAATAGTTGAAAAAGTAATATCTTTTGATTCTTCATTGCAAGGATGGCTGAAGCACTTGACAAATAAGGTGTGATCCAGCTGAACTACTATTACTATCTAATGTTAGTAGTGCTGTGCTGAACTTCTCAAAGCCTGTTTGAGTCCATAGAGAGCCTTTGAAAGCAACCAAAATCAGTCTGGATGAATAGAGTCTTTCTTTTCATAACTTGCCAGGTTGGCATCGACCTCTTCTTTGAGATCTCCGTGAAGGAAAGCCTTCTTGACGTCACACTGGGATGAGAGTCGGTGCTGAATGCGGGTTCGAATGCTGTTTGAGCAAGGTGAGGTCTCGGCATAAGACCTTACTCTTTTTGATAGCCTTGAGCAGGCGACTTTTCTTACTGGTGAGAACTTCTTTCTTTTCTTTAGGAGTTGGTCAAAGACCAGGCCTCAAGGCGATGAATATGAATAGGTTGCACTTCTTGTGACTAAGGAATAGCTCTAGTTGAATCGCCTTTCCTCTGGTTTGAGCTCGTGTGAAAATGCTTGCTTCGGTTTGCCGAGGGTGAGAATCGGTAGGTAACTCTTTCTATCTTTGCTAATCAGTACTAACTAGGCGAAATCCTAGAAGAAGGAACGCCGGCCTCTAGGACTGAATTCCGTAAACTAGGCAAAGATTACATCTTTGACGATAGCATATTCTAGAAAGCAAGAATTGACATTCATATTCGTTGCTTAAGTCAATCACTTCGTTACGCTATTCGATCACTGCGATGTTACGTCTTCTTCCTCCTTCACCCTTCATAAGGTGACTTTCACTTCAATCACAGTTGTCAAAATAGACAAGTCAACTCCTTCTAGAAGACTCTCCTACCTTCTAGTCGGAAGAGATAAAAATCCCATATACTACACTACATACACAGCTGAAAGCCAGGCTTCGGTAAGGAGTCTGACTTAGTTGTACAAAGCATGAGTCCTTTCAGGTCTACAACAGGTCAACCATCGCAATAGAGAAGGGCCGACTACGGCCGAGGAAGAAAACCAGAGTACAACTTAGACATAAGGTTTTAAATTAGGCTGTACCAATTCTACAGGGCGTCCGCGTTTGGTTTATGAAATCCTTAGAAAGAATGATCGACCGAGAGGAAGCCTTATAATCTGGATCTCTCATTCCTTATGACCAGACTACCCAAGACATCGAAACATGCCGCCCTTGCTCTAGCCACTTTGCCTTCCCTGCCATAGCACAAAAGGCTTTTTCAATCACGCAAAAAGGGAGCGATTGAGCTAGGTTCTTCACTAGTCTAGAAGTGAGATCAGTCTAACCATCTAATTGATCCGGGCATTAGGTTGTGAGTTTCCTGGGTACATTCCTTTCTTTCATTGCATCTAGTTGCCCAACACTAAACTCGTAAGGAAGAAGAAGCTCTTGTTGTAGTTGAGCTAAGCCAACAAATGAAGAGCCAAGGAGCGTAGCCACTCGACCAGAGAGAGAAGAGCGAACCAGATTCCGGAGTGATAACAAAAGCATGGCTCAAGCTCAGTTGGATGCCAAAGCCCCCAAGAATGGGAATAGCGCTAATAATGGAAGGCTGGAGGCCGAGCGGAAGCATAGTCAAGGAGAGATAGAAAAAATGTCTCACTTAGAGTATAAAGAGGGAGTCTAAAGACCGAACTCCTCCCTCGTGGAAAGGGATGCCGATGGTTGGAGTAAGGAGAGGATTTGAGTTTTAACTCAATGCATGGAGGACAAGACCTAACACAGGCTACTTTAGTTGTGTTGAAGATTCTACGTTGAGTTGAAGGGAGCCCTAACTAGCTTCATTCCTGCTTTCCTTTGTTTGACATGAAGCTCCCCATTTAGCTTCACCGGCCTTGATCCATTTGCCTGCTATTGTCATATGTTGCCGCGTGCTCTATCGTTTCACCAATTAGAGTGAAGACAGCGAACGAGGGAGATCCTTTCCATTATGAAGCAAGGCTTTGGCCAGAGGGATTGATTCTTCAGCCTCAGGTAACTTCAGTCGAAGAGCTCCTTAACACCAGCTAAATATCGATCAACGGCTTCCTAATTATGCCCTGAAGGATGGGAGAACCACAAACGCTTTACGATCGGCTCACAATCTACATGCCTCTATTTAGATCAAGCTTTCTACGGATAGACAGCCTAAGGGATCTCTTTCTATGTTTTCATATGCATCAATGCGCTCTGTTTTGAGGGGAACTCGCGCTATTGCGAGGAGCAAGCAAAGAAGTCGTTCAACGATGTCCAGAAGCAGGCAACGGTTGTTTCATCTCGGGAGGAAGTTACGAATGAGATCTTTCTATCATCCTCCTTCTGGTATGGATAGTTGGGAAGAGCCCTTCCGCACGACGATGATGTTCGCCGAGACATAGCCGCTTTGAATGCAAGGATTGATCAGCTCTTTGCCCTCCTAGGGAATAGGAACAATGAGGCCGATGAAAGTGTCGGGGATAACGAACCCATAGTGATGGTTAGAGCCAACGAGCAACCTCAAGGAAAGGCTACTACGCCTGTCGCGGAAGTGCCTGCCGCTGTGAAGGAACAATTAGACAAGTTTCATGATATGATAAGAAAACAACAAGGGATTGATGGAATGGTCACGGACATAGACTCCATGTCCTATTTTCCCCAGCTTCGCCTGCCTAAGAAGTTGTTGATGCCAACGCTCAGTAAGTTCGACGGGACCGGGGATCCCCGTGCGCATCTAGCCCCGTATGTGAACACTATGAAGTTACACGGAGTGGATAACGAGGGAGTAGTTATGCTGTTCCCGCAGTCGCTGGAAGGGCCGGCTTCCGGTATCATATGTTGGATAAGGCAACCGCCACTAGCTGGGACCAGTTGGCCAAGAAGTTTACCCAGCAGTAACGCTATAACAACGCCCTTGTTGTAACCATGCGTGACTTAGAAGCCACAAAGCAAAGGAAAGATGAGAGCATAGTTGACTTCGTGACCCGTTGGAGGGCCAAGGCGGCGTAGATGATTGATCGCCCGCCAGAGAAGGAGCAAGTCCATATAGTGGTGCGCAACCTGCAACCTCACCTCCACTGCAGGCTCTGCACCACCTATCTCCCCACATTTGAGCAGCTCAAGGACACTGGTCTCATGGTTGAGGACGCCATTCGGGATGGAATCCTCCGAGACGACTATAGGAAAGGCGGTGGAGGAGCCAGTTCCTCCGGAGCCAAGAAGGAGGAAGTTAACGCCACGGGGTCCGGGAGGAACCGCAATTTCTCCAACTTGGGGGTGCCCCTGCCGAAAGTATTCAAAAGATTGAAGTACAACAGGAGGTGCGAGTTTTACGAGCGACACCTCGTAATTTGTAATTTACACTAACCCCAGCGTACCATCGGGGATACTTTAGCCACATCAACACCCATGGTTGAAGAATGAGGCGATCAAGAAAGCCCCTTCACTGGATAAAATGTCCGAAGACCTTCTCTTTCCTTTTCAAACCAAACAAAGCGAAGGCGCGTTTTACGAAAGCCCTATCGGGAATTCATTGGATCGTGAAGTTGCTTCACACCTGGCGTTTGATCTTTCGCTAGGAGCGAGGTTGTCCTTAGAAAGAATGGTTGGAACCGAGCCCCTGGTCAGACCTATGAGACTACTCGAATGGGGGCTTTTCATGTTGGGAAGGGGGTGTCTGAAGCGACACCTTTTATTAGACTCCATCCAATTTTATTGTACGAATTGACTCTGGTGATGGATCGGGGCAACTCATACGTAGGAAATTCTCCACTTGAAGGCGACTGCAAGGTCTCGTATGTAAATGCCTTAGCCGGGCTTCATACATCTCCCCCAATATGAAAACAAAAATACTTATCAAGAAAGGGTCGCTTACCTCTTTGTTGGGCGGGAGTATGGGTAAAAAAAGGTCTCAAACTCGAATGCTGAAACAGCAGAAAAGAGAAGAGCTTTTCCCCCTCCTTCCCTGTTTATATCGGCCGTCTGCATACGCCCCTCTCTCTTTCGTTGAAATAGGCCTTTCTCCAGTTGTGTTCACACAGGAGTAATCTCCATAATCGGTGCTATCCTTTATTAGATTATTTTTTTCCTCTTCAGGTATGCAGTTAGGCCTGTCGAACTTGAATATATTGTTGGAAGGGCTTCTGCGAACCTTAGATTGAGCAGTGCTCTTTGCGAGCAATACCGGCAATCGAGCACTCACACTCAGGAACGTAGTGGCTCGAGAGAGAGGCGAGAGAATGGACTATAGCCAACTTGATGATCTCACATCATTTGCGGGAAAGACGCCGAAAGTCAAACAGGAGGGCATGCGCCAATCCCTTTACCAAACCAGGCAAGTGCGGAGAAAGGCAACTATGATAACAATAGGCTTCCACAACCAAATGTGGGAAGGAGACCTCCTCAACTATTAATTGAATATGGGAATTCCCCGGTTGCATTTGTCTTTGTCGACAGATCAATAGCTCACTCCATCCCGTGTCCAGCACTGCGATCTCTTTAGAGCTTGTCTTAGTTACTTGCGCCAGCACAAGACCGAAGCAAAGACATATTTCTTTGATGTCATGTGCTACTCAGCTGAGGGGACGACCCCTAGATAAACAGGATAAAAGCTCAAGAGTACGGACACTGACTCGACGAGAGGTTACATTAAGGAATTACCTTAAAAAAAGTCTCATGATTCATATATATATTCTTATAAAGGCAAGGAGAGGTTCGAACTAGCAGGTGAGCCTACAACTCTTATTCCTTCCGGTGGGCGTACTCATGCCCTATTATCTTCGTAGTTCTATCCCACTACTTCCGATTATGCGTCTGAGGGATAGAATCCTGCTAACAAAGAAAGCCAACACTCATATGTCTCTCGATCAAACTTCCTTCGCATTCTGCAAAGCGATTTCATTCCTTCGCGAAGGTATGCCAGATCTTGATTCGAACTCTTTAGCGTGTGAACCTCTAATTCCACATATGGTTGCCAGTCCGTCTATTTGCGATTGTCTTTCTCCTCTTTGCGCGATCCTCCTTGGAAATTATAATAATATAATTAAGGCTACCTCGTCTTGAGGAAGCGGTCCTGCTCTTTGATATGTGCAAGGATCTTCGCCCCCATTTGCTGCAAGGGATGGTATCAAGTATCTGCTCTCAAGAAAGGGCATCCGGGAGAATTGGAAAGTCCTCTAATCTCCTACGTTTATGTCCTGCCAGCTTTTATCTGGGTATGCCCCGGATTTAGGCGTTAGCAATCAATATTTACTGAACCAGTCATTGTGGCTAATTCCGCTTACTCATTACTCATTTTAGAGTGGAAATGCTGTAAGAAAGCTAACCTCCTCCATCTGTGCTTGTGATCCTGATTCAGCCGCACAATACGAACTCTCATGGTTGTCTCCACAATGCACACATGTCACCGCATTGACTTACCCATTCACACCTCCCAACCTATCGAGCTTCCGATTGTTCGCCGCCATCTGCGCGGTCAGTGCAGTCAAAGTGTCCATCTCTATGACTCCGGCCGTCTTCCTAGGAGCTGTCCTATCTCCAATGCCCTGTCTTGTGCTCCAAGCTAGCTCCTCAAGAAGCTGGAAGATCT
>OX328283.1:175000-192500 GCA_946814005.1 Chamaenerion angustifolium
CCATGGAACTACCATCGTTTATGGGCGAACGCTAATGCACGCTATATCTCAACGTCTAATGGGTTTACCGTGAGGGTTGGTGTAACTAACTGTATAGGGGGAATTAGGTAACGAAGGGGCGACGACGAAGGAGAAGGTAACAAGTATCGGAGCTCAGGCTAATATGTTCGAAATAGTTGTAGTAGCGACGAACGCTCATGCTCAGACTATGGCTAAACGTATAGAAGATGGTTACCTTCGTTAGCGTTGGAAAGCCCATCGTTCTATGTCTTGGCATTGCTTTCTTTCTCCGAGTCGTGTAGGGCCTGTTCAAGTTCCGCAGGAGTCGTTTCGGTTGGAACTTGGACGCAAGCAAGAAACTTCTTGAATATATCCTTCAGGGCGGGAGAGGTCTGCAGCAATTCGTTGATGGAAATGGAAGCTGGGCTTTCTATGTTTCAATCGGATACCAATTGCTTGGATGCGTTTGAAAGTCTCGAGATGACTTGCAGAAAAAATGCTTTAACGCTTTGTCTTGTGTCTCCGTAACTTTTGGTCCATTTATTGATGGGCGAACGACGGGGATTGAACCCGCGCGTGGTGGATTCACAATCCACTGCCTTGATCCACTTGGCTACATCCGCCCTTACCCCCGCACAGGTTGTTGTCTCTATCTACGATCAGATCCTTTCTGAGCCCCCCGCTATCAAAGAGAAGCTTTTTCCTATACTATAGTTGCAAGTCTATTGTTGTGTTTTGGAATTAGGGGAAGCAAAGCTTCAACTCTTTTAGAGCCTGGCAAAGCTTCAAACAAAGAGGTTGGGCTGTTCACTTCATTGATTTGACTTCACTTTACTTAAGATTAAAGATAGGGGCCGGGCGGGCAGTGAAGGCTCGTTTAGTAGACAGCGAGCGAGCAGCAAGCACCTTCTTTATCAAAGTAAACTTTCTCGCTTGTTGCTAACGAAAGATTGCAGGGGCGTAAGCACTTCCTTCAGCTGGCTCCGCCCTAGAAACTCTATTCATCTCTTTTTTCAAATGGAGATTTAGGGATCTCTCTTGTTCAACGATCTTGAAATCAGATCCATATCCATTTCTCAATAGTGCTTTCTATCGATAGAAAGATATAGATCTCTATCTGGATCTATCTCCATATCTAAATATGGAAGAACCAACACAACAAGGGCGTAACCAACGGAAGGTTCTCACCCTGTCCCCGACATTGTTCTCCGACGATGTCCCCTGGGCGAAAGGGGACACCATTCTCTTTCTTTCTTCAATCGTTCCGATCAGGACAAGTGGGTTGGTTCGTTTCGTCCTCCTATCTACGCAATTCTCTGTCTTCGTTCGTGATCATGTTGGGCGAAAGGTAGTTGGAGAGGAGCGGCTGTGAAACGGCGATTCCCCCTTTCCATTGAAGTAGGGAGGGCCTCCTTCCCCACCATTCCGGCCTATTATTGATAGGGATTTTACTGATTCATCAAGTAGCTTGCTTACCAAGCCACCCACTTGAGAAGCTAGTCGCCAGAAAGAAGCGACGAGGAAGCGAAGCTGTCTACGAAGCGGTAGCTTCCCGCCTCCTTCATTCCTACTGCCTCCTTCGGTGAGAAGTTCCCTTCCCTTTTCTAAAATGCCTGATTGGTCTGCCTCAGCAAATGTACAAAGTAGAGCTGCCCGCTGTTTGGCTGACCCTCTTCTTCCCATTCGGGTTGGGTTGACCCAGAAGTCAAGGTTGAAGGAATGGAACCACTGGAGAGTCGTCTGCAGTTCAAACTTGGGCAAAGACGACTGACTTTGGAAGCGGAACACGAACCGATTTCCGCTATTCCGGGTTCTTATTGAGCGTAGCGAAATCATCTAAAGTCAGCGAAGTTTCTATGGTGTTCTACCTTTGCGTAGTCTCGGTCCACAGTGGAAGGCCCCGCACCTGAGCCTCGTTAGACTCAGCGGAAGTGGTTGGTGGTTGTGAAGAGAATAGAAGAGATTCAGTCTGTCCCTGAGCCTAGTCTATATCTACAGCTGACGCAACTCCGTACCGACGCCTCACTACTACAACAAACATGAAATGTGAAGCGATTTCATAACCTGAGCTTTCCTTAACCAGCTGACCTTACTTCGTAACCTTAATCTACTTTCTTTCAACCTAAGGGGAGCTTGCTTCCAAGCCACTTCAAACTTTCTGTCTTTCTTTTTTGAATTAGAAAGAATGGGGCCTCACAACTTCTGTTCAGGGGGGATGAAAGACAAAGAAAGGGATCAATCAGGGGGCTTTATGATCGGAGAAAGGGAAGGGGCGTGGTTGGTGTATCACTGGGTCGGTGGGGGAACTCGTAGGAAGGGGGGACGGCCCGCCGAATTCACATCAGAAATCGCTTTTTTGAACACAAACGAAATCTTGAATTGCGTATAGAAAGAAAACGAACCACTTCTATTCTCGGAGCTGAGGTATATGAAGAATGGCTTTTTGGTCCCTTTCGTCCAGTGGTTAGGACATCGTCTTTTCATGTCGAAGACACGGGTTCGATTCCCGTAAGGGATAGGTACTCATTCCCGGCCGCTTTCAGTTAGTGTTCATTGCTGAGTGATCGCTCGGCTGGAAAAGGTGGTCCGGAAGCTTCCTCTCTCCCAGCAAGCAAGACGAGATCATCACTTCTCTCAGTAATGGACTTCCTTGAATTCTTCCAACGCTTAGCCTTAGATGTCCTTTCCACAAATTATCGAAGGCCCTCCACAGAAACATTCATCGTAGCCACTCTAATCCTCTGAGCTACAAGCCCCGCCCCGTCTCCACTGGATCTGTTCCCGGGAGTACCCTCAAAATGAAAAGGCAACCCAAACCTTTAGGGGTTGGAGATATTTTCAAAGTCAATGCCCTATGTTAAGTGGGTTAAGTGGCTAAGGAATTCAAGTTAGTTAACACGTAACGGGTGAGGACCCTATGTTAAGTGGCTGAAAATGCTGCTATAGAACGCCTTCGAATCTCTGACGCACGAATAATTTGATACCACTTCTGTCACGATGACGTGGTAGACGCTGAAGCTTCCTTTGGCGATGCGATGCCCCTTTTTTATTTGAGGCTTTTAAAATCCCAAAAATACAAAGAAAAGACCAAGTAGTCTTTCAAAGGCAAGGCACTTTCAGCTATAGCTGTAGAAGATACCATTGACAGAATATCGAATAGTCGACCAGGATCAAATTCTATTTTTCCCAGCGCTAGTTGAGTGATTTAAACGAATCATTTTTTTACTAAGCATCTTATATATATAATATATAGGAGAGAAAGTTGACGAAAAAAAGGACAACGGATTGCTTGCTTCTTAAATGCTTTTCCTTTGTCTTCCACAGGGGCCTCGGGTCGACCTGCATTATTGGTGCCATCATTGTTCCTAAGCTGCGAAATGCCAATCATCGGGAGGAGTTTTAATCTGAAAGAGCTCTTGAGAGGGACGGACCTTATTGTGCTGTGCCTTGTTATCATGTATTTCATTGTTTGCGCTGCAGCCATTGGTTGCTGGCCTATGGAAGGTCTGGACTATGGAACCTCCCATTATTGCTGTGCTGCTATTCCATTGAGGGTCTTCTCGCTCACAACACAAAGATACTGAGATCTTGGCAGCAAGCATTCCTACATCTGTCGCCGTAGCAGTAGCCGCCTTCTCTGTCTCACTATCACTCCTTTACTTAGTAGAAAGCGCTTGACTGCATTCCTGGAGCCAAAGGACTCTCTTTCACGCCGACGTCCTAATACCCACGAACGATAACACGATAACCGGGTCTGGTTGTTATGACTGGAAAGAAGTCTGAGGAGTGATTTCCTTGACTTATTCAAGGCTATTCACCTGAATTGTGGACAAAGAAGCTTCCTCGGGATGAGCTTCTAGCAGACATCGTCCAGTCAAGCACTCCTGCTTTGGTGGTGTGGCTCCAGCTTAGAGAGTAAATCCAGCGTAGTGAAGTATTTAAGGAAGCTCCTTCTTCTATGAAGTGCCAGGACACAGATATAGGGTTGGTTTCAGGGCATAGGAAGTGAAGATCTGAGATTGCATTACACGATCTAAAAGAGCGAAAGGCTTCCTAGTGGGCTCGGGTTCCTGGTATAGGTATAAGAAAGCCAGTAGAGCTAAATAGAGGTAGACTGTACTTCTATGCGTACTGAGCTGAGGTGCTAATGCTTCCCGCAAGGATAAACTATCTTAGTCATACTTCCTTGATAAGTGAGACTTCCACGAAAGCACGGATAATAATAATCTTAGTATGCAAGGACTGAGGAGCTTCGGTGTGTTCTTTGCTTTTATCGAAGATCCTCCGCTGCTGCTAAAGGAAATGGTTCTTAGGTCGGTGAAACAGTCCCTGTAGCTAAAGTAAAGCCAGTTCATTCATTCATGGCAATCGGTCGAAGAAGTGAGCTGTAGCCTTAGTCTTAGTACGCGCAGGGGCTACCGAATGTGCCAGTGAAAAAAGAAAATCTTGTTTGTGTGCCGCGAAGGGCCTACCCCTTGAAAATGGAAGGGCATGGAGAAGCGGATTCCTACTTCTTAATAGAATAGCTTGATCGACCACCATCCTTACTTCCCTCGGGTTGGTATGCTTGTGTGTCAAGCAATCCTGCTTCGGTAGCAGACTTCCTTCAAGGAAATCGCTTCAAGCAATGGCTTTGGATCGACCTGACTTCTTAGAGAGGAAAGCCAGTGAATGAATGAATGAAATCCGTTGAATGAAGAAGTCTTTATGGCTCAAGCTGCTAGCGGACCTCCAACATTGAGAAAGTCAAGCATGTCAGCACGCCCCCTACCTATGTAGTCGGCTTCCCGGTAGTTTGCGGGATTAACCGCTCGCTATTGGAATCGGTCTATTTAAATGGCCTATCTCCAGATGTATGTATTCTTGAAGTGCCTTTCTCATAGTTCCCTTCCCGGGCATTGATTGAGAGGGAATAGACTTCCCCACTGAACGAGGAAGGCAGCAATCTCTTTAATATTTAAGATAGAAGGGCAATCCCCAAAAGAAGCGGCCAGAGGAGACATTCATTAATAACGGATCTCGACCCCTCACCCGTACTGATGGGAATGACGGGCACTGCATCTTAAGATGCCGAAGCCGAGGAACTGAACCAATTACTTTAAAGGCTGGCATCCCGGACGGATAAAGAATCAACTAGGAAGACTAGGCAGAAAAAGATATTCTTACCCGCAGTAGCGACAATCAGGAACACTACTTCTATAATATGATTCTCGCCATTTTCCTTACAATAGGGGCATTGACTTCAGTCTCAACTAGACCTAGACCCGCTCGAAAAAGCAGGATTGCTTGAATGGAAAGAACAAAACGGAAAGGACAACCAAACGAAACCGCTAACAGCAGAAGGCAGTATCTATATTATATATAGTAGAGCTCGCTTACCATACGAAACCAGGCCTTTAAGGCTGGAGTGGAAGGGAGAGTAGACCCGAGAGCTGCAATAGTAATTAGTATTAGAGCACCAGCCCTTATCGAGACAAGAGACCATACATTAACTATGGCAAGAACATTCAATGGTCTGCGATCTCCCTTCCTCAAAGAAAGGAGAAGAAGCAGATGAAAAGATCAGTTCGAACTATAAACAAGATCCGCTCTCGGAACAGGAACTACTGCTTTGGTTATGCTATTCTTTATTTACGATGGGGCCACTAAGGCCTAGGAACTGTAACTACAAGCGGATGGAACAAGAAGAGACTGGCATTCGCCACTAGTAATAAACCTTGATGGAAGATACCCTGCTGTAAGAAATCCTTATGGAACAAAGCCTGCTGGAAGAACCCCTCCTCTCTTATCACATAGCACAGTCAGACCGGCGGAAACTACAACTACCGGGACAGCTCCCTGCTGACATAGAAACTTGACTTGGATTTAAACGAGAGGGGACGAAAGTCCGTCAGTCTTTTAAGACAGGACGAATTAGAAGCCGTGAAGTGAAACAGATAAAAAAGGATGCAATCCAGGGTTCAATCTGAGGTAGAAACCATTTCACAACGAGAACCCGCACCTCGTAATGTGACGGGATGTCAGGGAGAAGCAGAAGCAGACTCAAAGGAGGGAGCCTTTATCCGACCAAAAACAACCTAGTGTATGGGCCCCAAAGAACTACTTCTATTTATTGCACGAAATGTGCAGCTACTAGAGGGGCAGTCCTACAAAGGAAATGCACCAATGACTGCCTATAGCAGATAGTCAAAAGGATGAACAACCTATTATATTACCACCTATTTTTGTACAAAATAAGTTGTTGAATAAGATAGGTTGTTACTATAAGAGCATTCCTACCCTACCCGGGAGATGACCCTTATCCCACTAGCTCCAGAGGTTTTTATTACTCACATCACATATTGGACTAGGGAAGGGTTGGGTCTGGCCTTCTTCTATTGCTTTGCTCGGGGGCTAGCAGCTCGTCCTCCAGACGCAGACGGGGCAGAGCTCCTACTAATAGATAGAGGGGAAGAACTGGGATCAGGATTTCACACTATACGAAAGGCAAAGCGAAAGACCACTTAGTTAACCACCAGCCAAGCAAAGAGAAGAAGCTACTCACCTAGAGGGCGAGGAGCTATTCTTTTGTACATATACTCGATCTGGATCTACTAAAAGAGGAATGACTCGAGTTATGCCTTTATAAGAGCGCCCTCGGTCTCTCGATCCCATAGATCCTGTAGGGGAGGGAGGCACTTAGACCATTACTTCAAAAAGTATGGAATGCCGGGCAGGGGAAGCAAACTCACTTCAAGAGCTAACCTACCAGTCACCTTAAGGGATCACGCTTAGTGATTTGAACAAACTAAACCCCTAGGGGAGGAAGGTTAACCAACCCAATCTTGAACCCCCGGGGGGAAGGGAATTCCTAAAAGAAAGGATAAGGAAAGCACAAAGCACGCTTGCGGACAGATTCTCCAGAAATGAAACCTGCTTTTAGAGGGCTACCCCTAACTCACATAGACTGCACTCTTAGAACCAACCCTTTGGTTCTGGGCAACTGAGACCAACTGCCAGTACAAGGAAAGCCATCCATGTATAGACTAAAAAAACCAATACCAGACTTTGAGAGACAGACCCAAACAACGCCTATTTACTTATTTGTTACCAGCTTAGATAGACTCACATGCTCGGGCGGATATAGAAGCTCAGGAACTGCCCGGCTATAGGCACGATCGCAGACAGAAATGTCCCGGCTCCAGAAGAAGTTCGACGTAAGAAAGAGTCTCTTCGGAGGCACACTTCTATTTTTTAAGATATTTAGTTTATCACCAGCAATTCCCTTAGCTACACGGTCTTCCTCTTCGCGGAAAGCGATCGACGATCAAAAATGAATACGAATTCTTGCTTATGGGGATTCGGAATTAAATCGTAGGACCCACAGCGGGATGGCCCGTACTCAAGGCAGTCAACGTAGATATTTAAATATGTAATTATCTTTCTAACCGCTTGAAAGAACCTTGCAGGCGAGTATTCATCTATGTACATATAGATGCAGGGTTCATCGATGGAATGACGTAAAGTGAGCCAATGCTGGCAATACGACACAGCTGTTGATGGCTGTGATTCCACATAACTAACTAAAAACGAGGATACCCGTCCTATTTCTCCGATATACATCTATTTTAGTTATTGCGCAGAATAGGACGAGACTATGACCTTTACATTTTGGTTGAATTCCATGATGCACACAATACTCATTAAAGCTGTTAGAAGTAAACTCTCAACCACCATCACTTCTGATGTGAAGTTGTACGTTTGGTACGGGTTGCTCCCGCCCACTAACACTCTGCCATCTGGCAAGAGCGCTGCTGTGGAGTGGTACATTCTGGGAATCTGGCTCGGGTTGAGCACCACGAATCCCCCGGTCGGATCCTCGTCGGGTAGGTAAAGAACCGGGTTGTAAGCCGGGTTTCTTGCCTCGTCCCAACCCGCGCTTCCATAGGTGGCGCCGTTGATCAGAATGATGTCGCCGGGGGGTAACAGCAGCATATCTTTCATCACCCGAGGAGCGGGGAACTCCATGACCTATTCGGGTTCCGGGTCGGATACTCTCAACCTTCTACAGGTTCTTGACGCTTCCAAGAAAATGTGCTCCTTGTTGGCCTTGAGATACGCACCAGGCGGCGCGCCACCGCAAATGCACACCTCCGTCACCGGTGAATCAGTGGCATTGGCCACTCCGGTTAACCGGAGAGGGAGTAAAACTGAAGATCCAGTACATGGGTAGCTTCTTTTATCACCACCGGGCATAACAGGGTACTCCTTGATGACTCTGTTTCTTGAATAATCAAACAAGATTGATCGGTTGTTGGCGAAGATGAAGAGATTACCATAGATAGGGTAACAAAGAGGTGCACGAACGGATATAGATTGTTTTCTTCAAATGGGTCTCTGGTTTGCACCAAGAAAGGGAGGTTTATGTTGTCTCTCTTCTGAGGATTCTTGGGGTAGAATTCATAGGTGAAGAGCCTTCTTCCACCGACGATGATGATTCGGCCATCGGGGATAATTTGGTTGCTCGCATACCATCTCCGGTTCTTGAGAGGGCTAGAGAGCTCAACCCAATCGCAAGAATCGTCATCACAGGGGGTGAAAGTGCGAATCACGCGTTCACCTTTTCTGTCACCGCCGGTTTGGATGAGAGTGCCGTTGGGGTCGAGGGAGCCGGAGGAGCACCAGGTGTTGGTGAGGATGAAAAGAGGGCGGGCGGAAGGAGTTGGAAGCGATGTCGTAGAGGACGGAGTGGGCGGTGCAATCTTTGGGTTTGACGTACTCGTCGTTGTAGCGGCACTTGCCGGCGGGGAGAGAGAGGTTGGAGAAGCCGAAATCGGTGCGGTCGAACATGATGACCTTGTTGTTCTTGAGGACCTGCATGTGCATGGAGGAGATGCCAATGCTTTCTTGGAGGAGGACCCAGTTCCCGCCAGTTACAGTTGACAAATAGGAACTTGCATGGGCTTGGGCTTGCTTTGATGATGGGTAGGCTTGTTGTGCTTTTGCCCAGACTATTCAGGGGAGGGGGCTTTCATCGAGGAAAGCAGGCTTGATAGGCCCAAGTCTTCATTTGTAGGACTTTCTTTGATGGTTCATGTAGGCTTGGGTCTTTCATTCGGGCCCTATTGGGGCACCCTGTGGGCCAATGCGTATAAGCTTGGGCTTTCTTAACGTGGCTCATTTGACGACTCAGTACATGGATGTCACGAGTCTATTGGCGTAGAATATGGAATCTTTTCTACGTAAGCTGGTTGTGCAAAGTTTGTTTGTTCATACAGGCAGTGTGATTTTGGGATCTTTTGTTTGCTCCGCAAGGTAGCCAGAGCCAGCCAGTTTTTCACTAAATAGGCATGATAGTCTTCAACTGCAGAAAAGTAGTGCGGAGAACTAGTAAGAATTGTGCCTGCCATCCAATTCGTGACGCATGGCGAGATTCTTCTACATTCTATATCTAGAATATGTTAATTCATACCAATATACCTGCTAAAACAAACCAACACATTATCAACCCTTTCCCGGTCATCAATCCTGCAACACCAAATTCCTCTCCGCCCTCTGCTCGGCAACGCAATTCCCATGCTCACAGCCAGTTAGAGCAAAAAAATCCACTCCCGTCTTTCTCCACCTCACTCTCGTAAATGTCCTTCCAAAATCCTAGCGTGACGTGGATGATCCGCCGAATCCATTGCTGACTTCACCACGATCGATTAGGTGAAACGGTTCTGCAAAGTTTGTTTGTTCATACAGGCTGCGTGGTTATAGTACTCAGATTGTGCCAGCCATGCAATTCGTACTGCATGGCGATATTACTCTACCACTCTATAAATGGAGGCTCGATAAGTGTCTTCACTTCATCAAATTCAAATCAAAGAAATTGAGTACTAGCACGTATGGCTATGGATGCTGCAAACAGGCTTTCTGCAATTGCTGCCGAAATGGGGCAACTGCAAAATCAAATTCAAGAGCACCGTAGAGTGCTAAACTTCCTTTTGAGAAGTGTTAGAACAATGGATCCTGCAAGGAAAGAAGCGCGCATTCGCGCTACCAGAGAGCGCATAGAGGGTTTGGAGGAGAGGCAGCAAGCGCTGCGGGCGGAGCAGGAAGCCCTAATTGTGCGTGCTGTCACCCGCGGTCACCGGGGAGACTAGAATAGAAGAGTCCGTCGACTCTTTTTAGTTTTAGAAGGTTTAAATAAGTGTCTGTAGACGCAAAGTAGTGTGTTTTAATTTATGGTGTTCTTTGTCTTTTTTTAGTAGAGATCTACTCCGATGCTTACTGGAGATAGACTCCTATTTATGCTAACTATCTTTGTTTGGTTTTATTTTTTATGTTTGCATGTATGGGAACCCTAGTTGAAAATGTTTACTACTTATGCTTTTAGAATAATAAAGACTTTTTCGTAAAAATGTGCTGAAAATGAAGTTCTTTCCTTTTTTTCTTTCTATAGTGGAGATAGTCGCACGTAATGACAGACATATTATTTACATATTATTAAACTACCTTTGCTTCCTTCTTATCCTTGCTAACTAGAAATGAACCTTCACGAGTTGAGTAAAAGCACCTAGCCTATCTTACTCCCCCTATGCAAAATAGCAGTTCGTCCTGCCGTCTTCTAGCTTCGACCAACCAAGAGGATTCCTTATATGAAGGAAGAAAGTATCAGGAGTGATCCTGCACACTTCATTCTCCTATACTTTAGTAAGTAATGAAATAGTAGAATAAAAGACTTACCAGAGATATACTAGTAGCTCGCAGGCGAACGAGTAACGTTAGTTATGAAATGAAGGCGGGACCGCAGGAGCTCGCCCCGAAAGACCTACACCTGATTACTCATAATGCTTACCAATGGAAAGGGAAATCCGTCCAAAACGAAAAAGACTTGAAGACGAAAGAAAGTCTTTATTGAAATCTCAGATCGAGAGAAGATTTGTAATTGAATCAGCCCTGGAAGGATTTGGGCACCCCATGCAGAAGCGAGACCCTTGATTGAGAACTGTGAAAGGGCTGCTTTGAGAGAAAAAGCAAATAGTTGCCTTGTCTCTGTTGTTCACCCAAGCAAGCCATGAATCAAAGAAGCGGAAGCAGCATCCGTTCTTCCTCGGTCAGAAGATAGAGAGGAAAGAAGAGAAGCCTGAAAAGCTTATCAAAGGACCTTTTTTTTAATGGGGCTAGTCCCACAGCGTAGTCAAAAGGAAAAGTGATTCCCCGGGGTTTACCACTGCGTGACCGAACCAGAAAGGGAAAGTAAAGACAGATCGCAGTTCGAGCAAAAGAGCTATAAGCGGTACCTGGAACAATGTCTCAATCCAACCTGAGCACCTATACTGTTTGCCAAACGTTTGGGAAGCTCTCGCAACTCACCTGGAACTATTATACGTATATCATTCCAAAGAAGGCTTTGCTAATCATAAATACTGAAATGAAAGCAAAACCACTCAGATCAGGGGAAACAAACCCCAAAAATGACCCAATTTCGATTAGCTTTAGCTAATGGCCCAAGATCCTTCTCCCTGTCCTTACGGACCAGCTAGTCTCTATCCTCCCTGTCGGTCGAATGACTTCATACCTTCTCAGGTGTCGTTTACACTTGTTTTATTCAGATTGGCTTATTGTTCAGTTTACTGGCCCTTAGCTTTTCTAGTGCATAGGCTACACAAGGTAGAGTCCCGAGCTGCCTGAAGCCCGTCAGTCTAAAGACTTCCTTTAGTTGAAGGCTCGATGGTTTTGAGTCAGTTGAATCTTAGCCTGTTTCTTCTTTCTTCGAAAAGAGCAACTCCGACTCGACTGTCAATCCTAATTCGCACTCAAGGAAAATGGGTCTTCTTGGCTACCGAAAAGGGGGACTTGTGTTGCTGCACAATTCGCTTTTTGGGTGGGAACATCGGTTGGGAGCTTTCTGCTCCTTTTCGGGTATTATAATTCTTTTTTTTTTAGTAGGAGATAGCCTGGTATTTGACTTAATAGCCTAGCAGAAAATGTTAGATTTGGAGCTAGAAAAGATCTAATCTAACATACTTTTCTCTTCCTTGCATCTACGCATCGAAAAAAAGTATTTCAAACTGAAACTGCATGGATGGTTATTGGTGACTTCAATGAAATGTGGCATATGGATGACAAAAAGGTCGGACGACCCTTGAGCTATTCCCGTTTATCCAGAGCCCATCAATGGACAGATGCCCTGAACCTATTAGACCTAGGGTTCCAGGGTCAACCGTACACATGGTCAAATAGACGGGAAGGGGAAGAACTGGTCAGTGAGAGATTAGATAGGGTGCTCTGCAACCCGGAGTGGAGAATACTTTTTGAAGAAGCGACCCTCTACCATTTGGAAACACAGGGGTCTGATCATTGCCCTATCCTCCTAATGATCAAACCCCAGGATGATGCTGCTAGGAAGCCGAAGCCGTTCCGTTTTGAGAACATGTGGATGTCACATGCAGATTTCTTCGGCCTCCTGCAAGATTCCTGGAATACTGAAGCCTTTAAGTGATGGGGTCGGCCCAATACGTTGTATGCAAAAAACTGAGTCGACTGACAGCAACACTCAAGCAGTGGAACCGGACTGTGTTAGGTAATATCCAAAGAAAAATTTCTGACACTCTGGAGCAGTTAAATGAATGTCAGCGCAACCACCCCCACTCGAATGCAGACGAACAACTACGCCTCAGATTACAGGAGCTGTACCATCAGGAAGAGACGATGTGGCGACAGAAAGAACAAATTTTTTCATGCCAAAACGGTGGTCAGGAGGAGAAGAAATCCGCTTAGATGGTTGAAGGATGATAATGGGCATTGGATCACGGATAGGGAACAAGTGGAAGCGCACATTATGGATTACTTCTCCAAGATCTTCTCGGCTGGTGACATCCCGCAACGCAGCTCGATGATAGAACAAATGTGTACGAGAGTGCCAACAGCGAGTCGAGACAGGCTGACCACGGAGGTTACGGATCAAGAGATCCAGACTGCACTGTTTCAGATGGGGCCTTATCCGGCCCCAGGGCCGGACGGCTACCCCCCAAGATTCTTTCAGACTGGACACCTATTAAGGGAACTCAACGCGACCCTAATCGTATTAATCCCAAACAAAGGTTGAGAGCCCTTCATCCCTCTCCCCCTTTGGTCGAGCCTTTCAGCCCTCACAGATTGGAGACCGATAAGCCTATGCAACACCATATAAAAAATAATTGCTCAGGTATTATCCAACCGGATCCGAGCCGTCATGCATGACGTCATATCACCTTTCCAGAGTGCTTTTGTCGCGGGCCGACTAATCACTGACAACGTCTTATTGGCACAAGAGTGACTCCACACTATAAAACGACGTCGCAGGGGGAAAGTCGGACTAGCGGCTCTGAAACTGGATATGAGTAAAGCTTATGATAGGGTCGAATGGAGCTTCCTGAAGCAGGTCATGCAGCGTATGGAATTTCCTGCCACATTCATCAACTGGGTGATGGAGTGTGTGACCACGACCTCTCTGTCGGTACTCGTCAACGGACGTAGGACTGAGGTGATTACACCAACGAGAGGACTCCGACAAGGAGATCCTCTTTCACCATACTTGTTTATTTTGTGTTCGCAGGTCCTGTCAGAAAACCTAAGGCTCACACAGAGCTTAGGAAACATCAAGGTCGGCCAGGGAGAAGATGCGAACCCGTCTCACACCTACTGTTTGCAGACGACAGCTTCCTGTTCTTGGAAGGTAAAACATCCATAGAGCCAAGGAACTACTACAGCGCTTTGAGAGCGAGTCGGGACAGCAGGTGAATTACGCGAAGTCTAGCATATGGTTTAGCCAGAACGTCAGAAGGGAGGAGCAAGAGCGACTGCGAACAGTACTGGGGGTGAAGGAAATGCAGGGAAGCGACATGTACCTAGGTCTGCCGATAGACTGGAGAACACAGAAGCGACAGATGGGGACTCAAGTGATTCAAAGGGTAACAGGACGAATCCAGGGATGGATGTCAAAGCGACTCTCGCCCGCAGGGAAGGAGATCCTGATAAAGTCTACGGCCGCCGCCATTCCCACATACATAATGTCCTGCTTCAAACTTCCCATATCTGTCACAAATAAACTCGAAAGTATTAAACGACAATTCTGGTGGAAGAATTCAAAGGATAAAGCAGCAATCCACTGGATAGCATGGGACAAGCTCACACAACCAAAGCGCCAGGGCGGACTTGGGTTCCGACGAACACACGACTACAACTTAGCCCTACTGATGAAACAAGCATGGAGAGTGTTCTTACGTCAGATGACTCATACTGGGCGAGATGCATGCGGACTAAATACCTCAGCCACACATCTTTCTTTGAGTGCCGACCATCCCAGAGTAAATCCCCGGTATGGAGAACAATCCTATCACTTCGATCTTTTCTTTTGCAGGGTGCGAGATGGTACGTAGGCGATGGCACATCCATTGATTTCTGGAAAGATCCGTGGGTACCGAACATGGGCCCCCTAGTGCATTGGACTAATGTGGTGATCACCGACCCGGGGATCAAAGTGTCCGACTTCATAAAACGGGATGAACGTGATTGGGAAACGTCACAGCTGGAAGAAATGCTCTCACCTGTAGCAGTAGAAGCAATCCGGAGGACGACGCTACCAATGTTCCCTACCGCAGACAGATTCATGTGGAAATATAATCTAGGCGGTCAATACACCGTAAAGTCGGGATATAATTTGATTCACCAGAGACTTTTACAGAAGGACAGTGGATCCACGTCAGCACCACCACAGATCGTGAATCCGACGTTTTGGTCTCGCTTTTGGCAACTGAAGCTGCAACCAAAAATCAGGATATTCATCTGGAAAGGGTGCCATGGAGCTCTGGCCTTGGGCCACAATCTGCAACGTCGAGTGCCCTCCATCAACTCGACATGTCCGATGTGTGGAGACACACTAGAGACATGGGACCATCTCATGTGGCTTTGTCCGTTCGCCGCGAGAGTGTGGTTTGCGTTGGAATTAGGGATTGTTCGAGACAAGCTACCATACCAAGGAGTCAGAGAATGGCTACAAGCTGACCCAACACAGTGTCCACAAGGCTCTGACCCCGCACACACCCTAGTCACGAAATGCATTATCATGTGGGGCATTTGGATGGAACGGAACGCGGTCGTATTCCGCGGAGCCGCTCCCTCCGACGAGTCAGTCATGAGATCTATTTTTCAGGCATGTAACGAGAACTTCCTTGCTTTCATGAACGTTACAGGGAACTCACGGCCACCAGGAGCGCGACCGGACCTGATCACACCGCTGGGGCCAGGGGCGAGAGCCCCATTTTGGACCATCATCACTGATGGCGCTGTAAATAAATCGACGGAGTCCGTTTTTGGAGCAGCAATCCTGTTGGATGACAACGGCCAGGTTTATGCTGCCTCTGTACATACTGCATACGGACAGGATCCACTTTTGGCAGAAGGTCTAGCATGCAGAGCTGGTCTTTTGTTGGCAACGTCGAGCCCGGAGGAACCGCGCGTTCTCTTCACAGACTCACTAGCGCTGCACAACCTTCTAACCGCCAGCTCATCCGTGTCACTACCTCTCTTTGGGATCCTCGAGGACATCCGTCATCTACTACACCTAAAACCAGGACTAACGGTAACTCATGCAGAACGCCGATATGTACGATTGGCTCATACACTATGTAAAAGGGCAGCATCACTTAATGTTTCGGGAACTTGGACACGTCCACTTATCTATCCCGAGCTGTCTGAACCTGAATGTTAACCAATTGTACTAATTCGATCTTCTGCAGGGAAAAAAAAATGATATATTTGAACCAAAAAAAAACGGAAACTGTGGCTTCTATAAAGCAACATGCCTTTCGTTAAGCGGTTACTGGACAAGAACAAGATCAGTTAAAGCAGCTAACGAGGAGGTACGTAGTGTTTTATTAAAAAACATTTTCTTTCGAGCCTCAATTCTATCAAACCTTCTCGAGAGAGCGCTAAAAGTCAACTGGGGGACTCCAACCTTCCTTTTAGCTTTATGCGGTTAACTTTCTAGGGCATATAAAGTTCTTTCTCTTACGATAGACCCCTTACCCCACTCGCTCTCCTTGACTATGCTTCCGCTCGGCCTCCAGCCTTCCTTTCGGTCAGCTACCTCAATACCGCTTCGAGGATTTTCCAAACCAATTTGACTCAATCTATCCAGGGGTCCCAAGGACGCCATTTAGTCGCGTCCTCCTTGATTTTCTGCCAAGTTTCGCTTCTCATAGAAGAAAGTTTTCTCATCAAGTTGACTAGATGCTGCACTAGTTCCCTAGGAGCAAGGTCTTCCACGTCCTCGGCGAGGTTTAAGGCAGCATCTTCCGCTGCCTCGCAACGGTCTGAATCGTATCCGTTTTCCTGAGCGATCTCTTTCGCTCGCCGGCCTATAGCCTTTTGAATTGCCGCGATTCGTGACAAGTGTCGATCCATAGAACTAACTATCAGGGGAGCCCATACCTAAGAGAGTCAGCCTGTCAGAGTTTGACTGGCAGATGAGTCTTTCTATCTATTGTATTGATACCGCTGTTGCTAAATCGTTGAATATTGGGGAATCAGAAGCGGGACTGGCACGGGTCTTTGCCGGGAAGTCAGACAGACATTCTGTATTTAATTGAAAGGGCATAAAGTAATCCCAACAGACTTGACTCCTCTCTATCGTCAGATCTTAGTCTCGTCGTGTAGCCCAGCGGAGAATTCGAACATAGTTTAGGCTTTTCTCGCTTGTTTGAGACCATAGTAGGCTTTCTTCAATCGGCAAAGAAGAGATGGATCGGAAGTCTGATAGGGCTTGTTGAGATAGGGAAGGGACGAAGTGGCTTAGTTGAACATAGTGAGACGTTGGGACGGATGCGGTAAGAAAGAGTCACTCAGTGAATGGGTGGATCACACACTTGTTGGAGACAGGGGCAGGTCTGACTATTTATAAAGTATACAAGTCTTGAAAGAGTGAAGTCTGGGGACAAGGGTAAACGTGAGGAATGGGATCTCCAAACCCGCCCTACTAAATAAGTTCGCAAGCAAGGGACATGCCGAAGACCCACCTTTCCAACGTTGTCCAACGCGAGGACCCTTGTTTTGACGATGCGTTCCGTCGTCAGCAAGCGATGGCTGACAAGGCCCTTTTCCCTAAATATCTTGGGAAGCGAAGAGGACAGGTTTGAAACTCCTTCGGTAAGATTCTCCCGAAGGTAGGCATTTACCCAAGGCACTGATATTCTGAGTCTCTCAAAACTACGAGGGAGTTGAACGTCTTATTCTTATGAGTGGCCCATGTGAATAGTTGCCAGGAGCAAGGATTCCGGAAAGTTAAATTCGATATTGCAAGTGCAAGTCGACGTTCCTGATATGAAAGTGAAAGTGGAGTGAAAGCCGGCCCTAAGCAGGATCCAAAGACGTTCAAATCCAGTTCTGATATAAAAAAAAGTGCAGTTCAATCGTCGAAAGTGATATCTCTTTTAGTCCGGTCTTCTTTTCTCTTTTGAGTCAGGTTCTTAAGACAGGACAGGAAATCGGGTTT
>OX328283.1:197500-207500 GCA_946814005.1 Chamaenerion angustifolium
GATTCCCCGTTTAGTGACTAGGTACCCCAGGAACTTTCCAGAGGACACTCCAAAGGAGCACTTGGCGGGATTGAGCTTCATGTTGTACTTCCTGAGGACATCAAAGGCCTCTGTCAGGTGCTCCAAGTGCTGCTCGGCCTTCTGGGACTTCACCAGCATGTCGTCAATGTACACCTCAACCCTTTTTCCTATTTGTTTTGCGAACATGCGGTTTACTAAGCGCTGATAGGTGGCTCCCGCATTCTTTAGGCCAAAAGGCATAACTTTCTAACAGAAAGCCGGTCAGTAATAAAAGCGGTTTTCTCCTGATCGTCAGGGTGCATCTGGATTTGGTTATACCCAGAAAAGGCATCCATGAAGGTCAGGAGCTCGTGTCCGGACGTGGCGTCCACTAGTGTGTCAATGTGTGGGAGAGGGAAGGAGGCCTTTGGACAGGCCTTATTTAGATCAGTGAAGTCGATACATACCCTCCACTTACCGTTCTTTTTCCGTACCCTATTTTGATCTCCAACTCAAAGATCCGGGAGGGAAAGGATCCTCTTACCTCGCCTATTAGACCTCCTATTCCACTCTAACTGGTGCAACTCCAGAGGCTTATGCAACAAGCTTGGTTGTACTGAGAGATTCAATTAGGAGCACAACTCCTACTAACGTATCCTACATATCCATCATATACAATATATGGGGGAAGAAATGAGAGGGCCTAACTCTCCATAGGTCTAGTCTCCCACTCGCTCGCCAGGCACGACAGAAAAAGAAAGAAAAAGTCGATGGAAGGCAGGCGGTTAAGGGAAGGCAACAGATGGAAGGACATACTTGTCAGACCCGTCCATAACAGACTGCTTGCTCATAAAGAGAGTCAGATGCAAGCACACTCTTCTGTAGGAGGGATTGCAACGAGAGAACACAAGTTTACGTGTCCCTGGCTTAAGACTATAGCTAGCTTCATTCTATGGTAACGAAACGTGCTTTTAAGCCATGTTACACTAGCTTGACGTGATAGAGTTAATAAATAAAGATAAAGTGACTTCTAGTCGTCTTATTTCCCATCTCAGCCAGTTATACATTCCATCCGATAAGTGAACGCTTGCTTCCGGAAAGCTTACCAAATATAAAGTAGCTCTAAACTCCTAAGCATAATAATATATATATTTTATTATAAAAAGTACCTTACACTATATGTT
Organism: Chamaenerion angustifolium; assembly: GCA_946814005.1. NCBI lineage: Eukaryota > Viridiplantae > Streptophyta > Magnoliopsida > Myrtales > Onagraceae > Chamaenerion > Chamaenerion angustifolium. The sequence continues at coordinate 198,685 of OX328283.1, forward strand.
ACCCTTTTGTTCTATTTCTTTTCAGTTTGGAATCTTCCTTATGGAATGGTTTCATATTACAACGAAAGGGTTTTAGCAAGAGATCTCGGATTGACTTCAATCATCCCCTAGCGCCACTAGCTAGTATGAGGTCGAGGCCAAAGGGAAGGACTCATATGATAGGGCAACACAAGGAATAGGAGAATCTAGCGACAGCGACCACTGAAGGCAGGGCAGAGAGAGTTTGCTTTGGCGAAGTGGCTCTACGGTTAGAGGCACGAGCATAGCACATAGGCTAGCGAAGCGATCAAAGAAACTCTTGCTCTTCCCGTTTGCTGAACTTTCTTTCACCCAATTAGCGCTTGTTGTCCTTATTGAAATAGTTCAAGTCACGGATGGGTAGTAAAAAGTTGACAAAACATCGTGTTTTTTGGCAACAATTTTCTAGTAGGAAAACTACTATTGAAATCGTAACATCACTTCTGTCGCTAATTGGCTGAAAGAAACCGTTAAAGGCTAGCGATCAATGAATCTTTCCCGGGAAGGCGTTGATGCTATGAACTCTTTCGCTAGGGAAGAAGTTTAAGATGTTTTATTCCCGTTGATCGAGTAGTTTAAAAACCGTAGGTCTCATTGAAGACGCTCCTTCGCTTTAACTCGTTTCTTTGTGAAGTGCGCTAGCAAGCAAGGAAACTATACCAAAGCAGTGCAGTTGCCGCCCGGTTTCAAGGTTATATCGGTACTTCCCTCTGAGCCTTGGTTCTGGTTCAATTCCTTCCCTAGCCGGAAAGAGTTCACTAGCTCAGCTTGTAACCTTTCTTTCATTTGTTTGCCATTGAAAGGCAGAACAAGTGATTTCAAGAGAACGTTTTCCAGGGAAAGAAAGAGCTACGGATATCGATTTATGAGGAAGAATTAGTTCAGCAGAGGGAAGTACCTTAAATCAACTCTTTCAATCGGATATCGGTAACAAATCGCTTCGCTCGCCTTCTGTTGTCGCTGTGCCCGGCCAGCCTAGGAGTTCTGTCAAGAGAACGTTTCCGTGATTGAAAGATCAGTTTCACTCGACCTACGGGATTTGGGCTAATCGGATGGTGTTCTCTTTCAAGGTTTTATCGGTAACAAATCGCTTGAAGCAAGGGAACCACCATCAGGATTCACTTCCACTGTAAATGAAATAATTCAAGTGAAGAGTTAAACCTTTCATTCATGTAGTTACATTTTCTAATTCCTAATCATATATGAGATTGAATTGGACAGTGTAAAGATCTTAATGATGAGTTTCTTTGCTAGCTTCAAGTGATTGAAAGTGTTGTTAAAGCGAAGTGGCTCTACGGTTAGAGTCACGAGCATAGCCCGTTAAAAGCAGGTAAAAAAGAGAGAGTTGAGCTCGGAAGATGGATAAGGATTGATTTGGTGGCGAAGTGACTGTACGGAACAACGTTGAACTCGACTGAAAGGATGAGGGTTACAGGCACGAGCATAGCGGTTTAGAGGGATGGGAACTTGTTGCTAGCCCCGCGGGGGAACGCGGTTTAGGCGAGCGAAGCTATAAAAGAGATTCTTATCGGTAGTAGCCCGGGTTCGTAAGAGACTTAGGTGGTGGAGAGTGACGGATGAAGACTCTTCAGTTTGCGTCCTATGATCAACCTTATCAATCCACTGTCCTCCCCTACTAAGTAAAGAACTTGAGCCAACCTTGTGTCAAAGAATGTTAAGCAACTCTTCCTTGACAACCGCTGGAACTCCACTAGTGAATAAGTTACTTTTATCAGGATTAGGATAAAGACCCGAAAGATCCTTGAATTGCTGTAGGCAACCTGCAACCCTAGAAACCGAGTCGGACTCCCCCCGATAAAAGATCATAGGATCATCCGCAAAGCACAAGTGGGTTATCCGCTCCTTACCACACTTCCAAAAAAACTTAAATTTGCCCTCTTCCACCATGCTGGTCATCAAACCAGAAAAGACTTCCATAGCTAAGACAAAAAAGAGGTAGGGTGACATCGGGTCGCCTTGTCTTAGGCCTCTCCCTCCCGGTTTGAAACCCTTTGATTCTCCATTCATGTTGATGGGGAACCTGGTAGTTGATATGCACTCCGAGATCCACCTGAGAATCTTCTCCGGGAGAGCAATTACACTCCACACCGGAAAGATAAAGTCCCAGCACATAGGCTTTCATTACATTAAACCACTTGAAAGGCACATCGGGGCCTACCTTCGATTTCGATGACAAATTATGAGAAGTTCCTGAGAAAGTAAGATATTGAAGCTCTTCCTTCAAGGAATGCAGAAAAAAAAGAGCAATGAAACCTTCCGGGCTTATGCTCAAAGATTGAGATAATTTGCAGCACAGGTGAAACCACCCATGATCGAAAGGGAGATGGTATCCGCTTTCCTCCACACCTTAAAAGAGCCTTTTCTTTTGTCCATCTGGGCACAGCTTCGTTGAACTTCGTAGGAGAAAGGGTAGAAGAAAAAGTAAAGTCTGGTGAGTTGTTAGACACAAAAGCTGTAAGAGCATTACTCGAGCAAGAGTCCGGAGCTTCTACTAGCAACAGACTACCACAAAAAGGAGTTCAGAAAGGAGAAGTTAAAATGGTGTCAGCTTCTAAGGTGAATCATACGCAAAAGCAAGCAACCTATGCTCAACCAGCTGTGACTCAGCCTTTTTCCTCATACCATCACAGGTACAACCGGTTTGGTTCCCCAAGCAAGCACAGTGGTACCAACAGCCGGAGAACAGCTTGTCGCAGCAAGGAGTGCGAAAGTTCGACCCTGTCACACACAACTTCTGCCGCAATTGAGAGCATTAAGGTCCATCCCTCCAAGGACAAGGCCTAATCCTTTACCAAGATGGTACAACTCGAGGTGTGAGTTTCATTCCGGCGGAGTTGGTCATGACACGGACAACTGCTACAATTTGAAACATCGGGTCCAGGACCTCATTGATCAAAAGCTCCTGATATTCCCGAGGACAAGCCTTATCCAAAATCCTCTTCCCATTCATGAAGTTGGAAGCAGTAGTACCACTCCTGCCGTCAACATGATGTTCTCTCTTCTATGCAATTAGAAGAGCGAAGCGAGTCAGTCTATTAAATAGTAGGGGATGCAGAGTGAACCTTCCTATTCCAACGGCGATGTAAAGAAATCTTCTTCACCAGAGACTCTCGCACCGGGATATGAGTTGAAAACAGCTCGTAGGGAGAGTAGTTAAGCTTGACCTGTAGTTGGTATGGCGGAGTGAAGGCTTAGCTTTGAAAGAAAATAAGATCTTGGACAGGAAAGGCTCAATCTAATCCTGGTATTCCCTAGAGTAAGCAGTCTACTTTGCAGTAAAGAAGGGAGTCGGCTTACCGCGTATATCTTATCACTGAGTCTTGGGGTGAACCAAAGGCAAGGGAATGAAGACTCGGCTAAGCCGAGGATGAGTGAAAGCATTCTCATGAGTTGGATAGGAACGAAAGTAACTCTTCTGAGCCAAGGAAGGAAGAAAGAAGCTCGGCAAAGTTAGCGTTTTCTCGGGATTTTCGCTTGCAATAGGCCTTCCTCTTCCAATCCACCATTCTAATGGTAATTGCCCTTTTCCCGGTGGTTTTGTAGCTGCTACCCACAACCGCTCCCATGTTCCATTTCTTTATTCAGTCAGCCTTGCTTGAAGGCATAAGTGGAAAATCAAATATATAGAGTGGATCCTATTCTAGATGGATTAGAAACCTTACCTTAGCGTGATTTCATGCCTGACTTGCCCTTTCCCGCTATTCCTGCCCTAAAGAGAGGGCCTCTGCTCTGACCCACCACCCTGGTAGGAATTGCCAGATTTACAGTTAATGAATCCTTCTAATACAAGTTCTGTCCTAGAACGATGGCTACGAACTACGCGAACTGAATTGAATTGACTTGGAACTGAATGTACTGAAACAACCAAGGACCTACTCCTGTTGGTGCGCAAAGACGACATCCAGCAAAAAAGAAGATATCCCCGGCTGCGACTGCTTTCTTTGCAGTTAGGTTAGCTGGTCCGCTCTTTCCTCTTATGCCTCTGAAAGCCCAATGAGCTTTGGGTGCCTTTGCCCCCTTCAATTAGAATAGATCTTGATTTAGTGTCCTGGGGTTATGGAATTTTCCGGAAAGTGTGAAATAAGAGTAAGTAGGAATCGTTGGAACTAGATGAAAGCCAGTGCCAGTTCATGAATGAATGGCAAACGGTGCCGCTATGGGGTGCGGTTCCAGCATTGGCGGTTCGTCTTTAACGTCTTTCCAGTCAAATCCAATCTTTGTTGAATGGCCGTTTTTCGAGGCTTTTAGCCGGTTCAGTAATGGCCCTTGATGAGGGTTTTTAGCACATTTTGATGTCACTGCTGAATGCGATTGGCCCCACCAATGGCAGATAGATTGACACCCCTAATGGCTTTGCCCTGTGAGGAGATAGAAAAGGCCGATCCCGAAAAAGGGGCACTCAGACGCGAGAAGACAACCAGAAGAGAGAGAAAAACAGAGACAGATCCTTTACTTACTTACAGGGCGAGCCCAATCACTAATCACTAAAGGCAGGGACGGGGGATATTCTATTTAAGGCTGGCATCGCGCCGTAACCCCAAACCCCAACGGAGAGGGATTGGATTCGAGAGTTAGGGATCCTAAACCGATAAGAACCACACCAAAGCTGGCTGGACCAAGAACAGTTGATTTAGGATGGATTGGCCAAGAACAAAGACAACAGCGAAAAGATAAAGAAGGGATTGAGTAAGGACAGGGTGATCGTCAGAAGGCAGTGCTCCCAACCGAAAGGCAGCAGGGCGGGAGCTAATTAAGCACCCTTGGATTAGTCAATAACATATTATGGATAGACTTTCAGAACTACTTAAATTTAATAAGTAAAGTAAATAGCCTCTGTGTTCTCTCTTTTATTGAACTAAGTAAATAAGGTCAGATCAAGGGTTTCCTTGTTTCGAGGTCGGGGGGATGTCAGATAGCATCATGAGTTTTCGTGTTGAGGGAAGTCTGCTAAAGAGTTTTCTTCTTGGCTTGCTGTTAAGCCGGAGTTAGGATGAGCCAATGTAGGTCTGTTCAAGGTCTGTGTAGAGGCTGGAAGCCATCCAAGTATGTAAGTCTTGTTGTAGGTTCGTTCCGGAGAGGTAAAACGATCTCTTTCCAATCGCTTGAATGTGATTATACGAACAGTTTCCTCCTTAAGCGCAAAGAGTTCTATCTAGGAAGCATCTACTTCTCTCCTTCTGTAGTCAGGATGCCCTGAAAAACCCGCTTCGATCCCTTGACTGTTTCCATCGGCTAATGCCCAGTCTCTCCTTGCTCTCCCTTCTCTCTTAGGGTATTCTCTAATTTCCTTTCTATAAGGCATCTCGCATGTGATTCTCTGATGAATCCCGGTGATACCATACCATACCGGTGTCTCGTGCTACGAATAAGTGGTCTTCATCGTGGAATCAATGGTATCTCCCTCGTAATCTTATTTGTTCTCTGAATCAGCATTCTTCGTCTATGAATACACCAATCTCCGAGCTCCAGCTTGCTTCCTCTCTTACTACCGGGAGCTGTCTTCCTTTCCAGAGCTATAGCTATAAGCTCAAGTTCATGTTTCTTCCCAGTCTACCTTTTAGCGTATTCTCTGATTCAAGGTCTTTTTGTCTTCGCTAGCCTATTTAGCCAGGGCAGGTGAGATGGAAACTTCCAAGCAACTTTATGGTTATTTGCAAAGATCGACTCCTACTGTGCCCAACAGCGCTTGATTGCCCAAGGAATGGCATATGAGCAATGGAGCAGACTGATCAGTAATGGCGCACGAGAGCCTTTAGTGCCCACGCTTTAGCCTTTCTGTAGGTAGCAACCCTTCTATAGGGGCTTCATCCACTCTTTGTACATACCCCTACTCCAGCTAAAGTCTTAGATTCGGGGACTCCAGCGAAAGCTATTGTAGCTGTTCTTAGTCCTGCTAAACCAGAATCTGCTATTTGGTCTCTTTCTTCAAGCAAATCTGCTAAGGTATAGGCGATTGCTCAACTCTTAGTTGGTATACCGAGTCTGAGGACGAAAGATTCTTCCAACGTTCTTTGCAGGCTGCCTTCTCTTCTCCTTGATCAATCCCTTGCCTAAAGCCTACTGAAAATGGGAGTGTCATGAGCCTATCCCATACCCATAGTCATTCAATCCAAGGTGAATAGCACTATCGACTCTTCGTACTTGAGTTTCAAAGGAGCTTGTTAAGCATGGTCATCACTACAGGTTTTGACTCCTGAGAACTTCACCAAAAGCCTCTTTTCCACGAAAGAAAGGATGCCAGTTTCTATTGAATCTCTTGCTAGTGCTAGTTGAATCAGCCCTTACTCTTCTCCTAGTCGGTGTAAAAGTAAGCGCTCTTTCCCTACCCGCTGTTACTGCTCGAGTAGGAGTTCTTGGAGATGAAAAGAGAGGAATGAGATGCAGCGCTTAGGTCCCTCTCGTCTTCTGCACCGGCTATAGGTAGAGCTCCTGGGAAAAGAAGAAGGTATATACCTAGAGATGATATGCCAACAGCAGATGATTTCAAAATGAGTAAAAGAAGATCTTTTTGCAGCGGCCACAGCGGATGCTAACACTGGACTTGCTTGCATCTCTCTCAAGAGTAAAAAGAAATCCCCTATTCGCAGCCCTTTCTTGGTCACCAAGCATTCGTTCAGAGGAGAGGTCCACTTTGATAGTCATAAAGGCCCCTTCCCTGTTTTCTTTCTAAAGCTATCCATTCTTATCAGGTCCTGTCGAACCAGGAGATCAATTCGTCATCTCTAAATGATAAATTGGATAAGCGGTTTGAACAAGGATTGAAGCTGCTTCAGTAGATTGCTGAGAATAATTAATCAAATTCACACGCTGCTCATGAACCAAAACAAAAGTAGATTTCGATTTTATCTTTCCGCTCAATCAGTGCTTTATGAAGGGATTAACCTGATTGATCTATTCTTGCCCCTGGGGGCGGATGGGATTGATTGATTCTAAACCCGCTTCGACGTCTTCCCACAGATCTGCCTTATCGGGCCGCCACCGGAGGCTAAAGGCCATTAAGGCAATGAAATAGGTTTTTGTACGAGGAATAGGAGGCATATGCAGGTTGCACGAAAGGAACTGACATCTCATAGGAATAGGAAGCGAATCCGCACTTCTATGTGCTAGATGTCGGCATTTCCCCTCTTAGCATACGGCATTAACTTCACTGACGCCTACAGACCGGATCGGGCACGAAGAAGGCAGGCACTGAAAGTGATCTTGATGAATGCTTGTCGGATAGAGTTACATTCATTCCCAACCTTCGGTTGTCCCCCGTTGGTCGAGTTACTTCGTTCCTTGCTGTGCGGGGTCTAGTTCAACCTCGTGCTGGGTAATCTATTACGATAACATTAGCCCTTCTGTGGGAAAGAGTTAATCGAGTTAGTGTTCTTTAACCTCCTTCTTAAGTTATAGGCACAAGTAAGGTATGAAAGAGTATGAGTTAGTAACGAGTGGGAGCTAGCCCTAAAAGAAAGTAGGGAGAAGACAAGATCGGTCCCAAGCAAGTAAGGTATAGAGTTATCTCCCGAGCTATGAGTTAATACTTCATAGGAGTTAAGAATAGAGTTACGGACCGGACTAAGCACGAACGAGAGAATCCTAGATCTGCGGTAAGAGCAACTAATAGAGTTCTAGCTCTTGTTATTTAGTTCACAGATCGGGCGCGATCAAGGAAAAACATTTGAAAGAATTAGAGCCGCACTAGCTAATAAATAAAAGTGGAATACGTAACTTAGGAGTCCTTCTTTATGGAATGCTCAAGCGTATATATTCTCTTATATATTGATAGCACAGGGCTCTTAGACAGCGCCTAGCTCGTTGACTAGGGATATGATATGATTCAAGTATTTCTAAATTCAAAGGTTTAAAAAAAGCCTCACTCTTGCGGAATTTCCAAACACACTTTTTGCTATTCCCCGAGGTCACGTTTACGTCACCTATTTTCAATGCCAGCAATCCCCTAAGGGAATTCGCATTGGCTAATTGGGATATTTAGTCCCCGGGCAAAGCACACTGGATTTATGTGTTCCAAAACAACACTAATGATCAAAGAGTCTGGAGAGCACCATGGATACCACAAGTACCAGTCCTGTACCGTTGCGGGGATTATCCCTGGGTCATCTTATTAGGGCTATGGGGCGGCATCAGTTATGCACCAGCAATGGTTCGGCGGCAGCTGGGGTCATTCGAGTTCATCCCCATGACGCATGGCCCAAGAAACTGGGAATTCACTTACGGGGACCCAAAGACGGCTGATATAGTCATAAAGGTAATCGACTCTAAGAAGGAAAGTCAGCGGATCAAGACAAGTCGATAGACAAAGCAGACAACCCTAGCCTCTATGGCAAGCCACTTGTGGTAAAGGTTTTCTAGCCCCGAAGGTCTTCAGACCTGAGTTATCGGCGCCTATGAAACTTGAACCCCAATCAACTGTGGTCGAAAGAAAAGCCGGGAATGAAGTGTCACACTCAGGATGGTCGACCAAGACTGCCTCCAACGCTGCCGAAAATGAAAGGCAAAAAGCCATTTTCCAATCCTATCTTTGAAAAAAGGTATCGATAACATGTGTTTGATCAAATCGGTTCTATCCCTCACATGACCTTTGTTTGCCTCGGAAACAGATAATGCCGAAGCTTGACCGCAGTGAAATACAGGCACAAAGACATCTTCTCATCTCAATGTTCGTGTCATCTTTTTCTTGCCTCAACACTGTTTAAGATAAGGCGAATAAAGTAATAAATCGCTTGTTCCTTCCTCATTCTTCTGTGCCAAACATGAATAGATGGCAAGGGGGA
>OX328283.1:212500-215000 GCA_946814005.1 Chamaenerion angustifolium
TTGGTTAGGGGAGCAAAGCCCTTTTTTTGCTCCTCTATTGATAGATCAAAGGCCCTCCTGCCGTCGTTTCAGTGACTCATAGGGCTTCCCTCAGCTCAGTCTTTTTGGTTCTTGAGAATGGTCGCCACCTCTCCCAGGACCGGAATGATTATCCCTGCCCGATGGGTCTACATCCATCCCTGAATGTCGTCGGGTACTGTTCACTTCCCCGCCATTCTTGTAACCGTCACCTGTAATCCGCGCAGGTGTGTCCGCACCCCCCTGAGTGGACGAGAAAGAAAGGATTTCTCGGAGCAACCCCCCAGTTCCAGACCCAGGAGTCAACTTTCCCGTATGAGCATTCGGTACATGTATCAGTCCGTGGAAGAGTTCAAGGGTCACCACTACTGAGGATCCCCCCCTAATCTTAGATAGGGCGTCTGAGGGTTCGCCGCGGTTCATTGCTGTGCTTACACACTAGGCTACCCTTCTCCGAAAGCTCCGCGGGACCACCTACCACTAGTCTTCGGCCGGAGGGGTTTATTGCACAAGCCGGGACGCAGGCTCTCGAAGAGGGAAGCCCAACGAATGTCAGATGCAAAGCCCCGCACCTCATTAAGATCATATTGGCATACTCTCCCAAAAAAAATAGAGCAGACCCCATTGAAGACGAGAGTGAGGTACAACAAGGCCATTTCTGTCCACCGCCCTTCTCACGGAGCCGTACGTGGACGTTACCGCTCATACAGCTCCCAGCCAGCAAGCAGTTAGCCTTCCTCTACAAGGAATGGAAGTGTGGATGAATCGACATCAAGAATTAGGTTTTTCTTTTCAGAAATAACATGAGTTGAGCATCCCTTTCACAAAAACCTAAAGATCGCCCCCAACTCCTGCCACTTCAGCACCTTATGATCTTCTCAAAGATCAAACCGAGCCCTCTCCGTCAATCTTTTTGTAGATTTCGAAAAACTCTAGTTGGATCAGGACGAGAATGAATCCGGGAATCCAGGACATACTCATCCTGGAGCTTCTGCTCTCTTCAGGGGAGGGGTTTATTTGAGATATAATAAGGAATGAGTCGAGGGTAGCCTCCCGCTTGACCGATTTCTCGGAGTCGGAGGAAGATCTCTCATCTGATGACCCTGAACAAGAAGGAGCTGCTCTCGATGTGAGATCAGCAGCAAAAGAAGAGGAATAGGATGCCCCAGAGCTGCAGCCCCCGGAGTTGCCTTAAAAAACACACACACAAGGGCCTAAGACTATAGGGCACAAACAAAAGAAAGAATCAAAGGGCCATGATGATGATCCTATCTTCGTTTTCGCCCTGCCCCGATGATGCGCGCCTTGCTCGCGGAGCGGCATACCGGAAAAAGAAAAAGACTCTATCTAAACGAGAAGAGAATCGTTGGTTTGACCGACGGACTACGTGGGAAATACGAGATCTAGGCAAGCCGCTACATCTTCTCCCCTTGCCCTTTTTCGATAGAAGAACTACAACTCTTCTCAACGATAGCGGTCGATCGGTTCGCATCTATGGTCAATCAATAGGTCCGCGGATCTATTCTTCTATACGATAAATCGCCATCTCCTAGCACCACACGAGTACCCCTCTTCAGGCAGTCTGCAGGCAGCAGAACAACGTGAGATCAAAGCTCAGCAGGATGAACGACGGATAGGAGCCAGCAACCGACCCGCAACATGGAGGAGATGCGAGGAATAGCTCAAACGATCCATGCCACTTAGAACTCCAACTCTTTTTCAAACTTGCATCTATCTTGCCTTGCTCTGTAGCCGGAATAGATAGATGCAAGGGGCGAAGGAAAGCTTTGCTTTTCGTGACAGAGATGGAGATTCAACTTCTCCCACGGGGAAATCCAGCCTTTATAGTGAAGCTAGCCTATTAGGCGCTGTGGTTGAGCTCTATGCTATCTATGGAATAGCGGTCAGTGCTGCTTGATTGACTGCTTGAAAGTTTGAACCAAGTCTTGGATTCGGAAGAGAAGCTGTTGTCGGAAGAGAAGTAGGCGTAGAGGAGAGTCCTTTTAGTGTTTTTTAGCTGCTACCCTACAACTCCCAGCTCTAAAGGCAGCTACTGACTCGATAGCTCAAGTTGAGTCGACTGTGATTCTTCTTGTTCCGCTATGATTGGTATCGTTATTGTATGAAGTCGTTTTCCCGGCTTCCGTACCTTCTTCAACGTCTTCGGCTTTCACTGGATTCATTACTCTAAGTGAAGGAACCCGAGAGGAAGAATCCGATCTTTGAGGGCTTGAGGGAATAAAATAAGCGATGCCATCGATTTCGCTGTTGGAGTACGGGCATTAGGAGATTAGGACTCAGGGCATGGCAAACGATTAGGGAAATGCTCTTTTGAACGAATCCTAAGAAGAAGCTGCAATTGGAATGCTTTCAATGGCCAGAAGGGAGGAGCGGAGACCGCCCTATCTTGTTGGTTCTTCTTCTTTCGAACCAACACCATGAAAGTAAGTCAATGTTGGCTTCCTCGATTACACAGTGGACC